>VZSR01000920.1:12383423-12399879 GCA_013398615.1 Brachypodius melanocephalos
CATAATATAATATAATATAATGTAATACAATATAATATAACATAATATAATTCCCTAATAATCCATACATTTTAGTGATGAGTTTATCCAGGCAGGTAAAAAATTAGTGATTCATAAACCACTTCCAACAGACTCAATAATATGATTTGAATATGGTTGGATACCAGTTTTAATAGGAGCAATAAACTGAGCAGTGTAGTGAAGGTCTTTGGAGGTGTTTCAAGGAATGACAGAAAATGCTGAGGTGGGAGGAACCCAGAAAAAATCAAATCCAACTGCTGGCCCTACACAGCCCTAAAATAATAATAAAATAAAATAAAATAATATAATAAATAAAAGAAAAAATAAAATAAAATAATAAAATAATCCCTAAAATTCCTAATAATCCTTATATACATATATATATATATAAAATATGATAAAAATCTCTAATAATCCGTACACTTTAGTGATGAGTACGTTTATGCAGGCAGGTAAAAAATTAGTAATGCATAAACCTCTTCCAAGAGACTCAATAATGTGATTTGAGTATGGTTGGATACCATACATGGGCAATATAGATGATATATGAGCAATAGATATGATATACAAAGCAATAAACTGAGCAGTGTGCTGAAGGTCTTTGGAGGTGCTTCAAGGAATCACAGAAAATGTTGAGATGGGAGGGACCCACAAAAATCAACTCCAACTCCTGGCCCTGCACAGCCCCAAGAATCCCTGTGCCTGAGAGTGTTCTTCAAACTCTCCTTGAGCCACTGCCCTGGGGAGCCTGTTCAGTGCCCAACCACCCCCTGGGGAAGTATTTTTTCCTGATATCCAACCTAAACCTGCCCTGACACAGCTTCAGGTCATTCCCTGGGGTCCTGTCCCTGTCACCCCAGAGCAGAGATCGGTGTCTGCCCCTCACAAGGATGTTGTAACTGAAGTGAGGTCTCCCCTCTGTCTCTTCTTCTTCATCCCTGGGCATGATGTCACCTGTAAAAACCATGAATTGCTGTGCTGGGACAAAGCATTCCCAAGAGCTAAGCCACCACTGGGTCATGCAGCTGCTCCAGACGTTTGGGGTCATAAATCAGAGTTAGCTGCTCACAGCACTAATAATTATTACCTAAGGATGTGTATGCCATCATCACTGAGTCCAAAGGGGTGATGTCTATTCTGGGAATTTACACTTGGGGGGTGCTCGAGGCTTCTCTGGGTAAACTGTCATCAACACCCACACAAATGAACCTGAAAAAACCGCCTAGAATTCTAAAAAAAAATAACGTTTTTGGTTAGAAAATAAAGCTGGCAGAAACAGAGTGGAAGCTGCAGGTGCTGAGGATTTAAAGACAACGGGCAGAGCCAGGGCAGAGCAAAGTGAGATCCCAAAAGTGCACACCAAAGAGAAGGGTGCAGGACCTGCAGAGATGTGGCTACAAAAGGAGGGACCTTCCTCCCCTCCCATCACCTGAGTCAGTGTCCATTTACAGCCTTGCATGAAGACTCACCTGCTATAATTACATATGATATTATTGGCTTCTTGCAAATATTAAAAATGAATGCTACATGTATAATGTTAGAAAGCTTTGCTGTATGAATATAGTTTCTTTTATTAATAAGACTTAGAAATAGTAGTGTGAGATATATATATATATATATATATATATATATATATGACTGTATCATGGTATATAGAATGCCTTTTGTTCATGTAGCTAACTCAGAAGAATGGTAAAGATAATCAGGAAATTCTCCACATTCTCGGATTATCTGGATGAAGATAATGGTGACAGACTCCAGAACTAGAGGACATCTAAACTCAAAGAAATGTCTGAATAATGCATTAGGGTCTATGAAAATGCAACATGCTGGTGCATTTAAAGAAGCGTTTCTAAGAGGGTAAGGTGCGTTCTTGGCTGAATGCCAGGCACCCTGGCATTTAACTATTTGCTTTATTCTGTCTCCTAATTGTCTCCCTTTTTTTTATTTCATTAAAACTTTTCAAATTTTACCAAGAAAGTGAACTTCGTTTTGCACACACCCTTTCGTGTCTGCAGCTCTGCACATCTGGGTGCTAAATAAGCAAACAAAATTCTGGATATTTTTCTGGTGGGGGGAAAAAGAAGTAGGCCAGTGATTTTCGTCAGCAAAGGTGCTACAGAAACCCATTTGTGCCAATTTGTGACACAAATGCTTTGTGCTGACGGGGCCATTACGCAGTGAATGACGTTTAAAACCCCAAATACCCAATAGTCCTAAACTGCAACCACGGCAGCTTCTAATAAAGGCTGAATGGAACAAGTTCGACATTGCAGATTGATTGCAATGGTGCTTCCGTGGGTGAAGATGTTGTGCTGGCTTTTAAAGCAATTGTTGCCAAGGGAAAGGTCTCCGAAATGGTTCATTTTGGAGTAATCAAAAAGCTGTGTTTGGCTGACTGAGAGTTAACGGGGGAGAAAACTAGGGCAGACAAAGGAGCTTAGAGCGGATGGGTGCTAGCAACAAAGAACAAACCTGTAGCCATGTGAACAAGGGATTTAACTGCAAACACCTCCAAAAAAAGGTGGTTTTTATAAATGTACCACTTCCTTCAGGTGCTGTTCCCAAATGCGGGAAGGGCATGGATCTTGCTACAGTGCCACACACCTCCTCTGGCAAAGCTCCTGTTCAAAAGAAAGATTTCAGACAAGGTGCTAAACTGAAGTGAAAAAGAATGTGGAAACTGAACCCATCCTCTGCTGAGAGCAGCCAAGTCACACGGTGCTGCCACAGGTCTCTGTGAGAGCTCCTGGCTTCACCAAAGCTTGAAAACTCCACCATGGTGCCAGTAAACGGCTTGGAGGACAGAAAATAAAGCACAAGAACAAAACCTGGCTCCCCGTGTCAAAACCCAGGCAGAAGGATGACCTCCAGACCCAGATTCGGTTTCCAAGAGTTTTCCCTCACTGCCAGACTGAATCCAAGAAGGAAAATTCACTAC
Source organism: Brachypodius melanocephalos (assembly GCA_013398615.1). Classification (NCBI taxonomy): domain Eukaryota; kingdom Metazoa; phylum Chordata; class Aves; order Passeriformes; family Pycnonotidae; genus Brachypodius; species Brachypodius melanocephalos. Next base: position 12,386,386 of record VZSR01000920.1, read on the forward strand.
CCTGGGCTGATGGCTGCTAAACCTTCCCGAGGAGCAAAGTTCAGGTGAGAGTTTCAGAAGCTCTCAAGTGAGCTTTCCAAGCAGCACTCTGCCAGAAACAATAGTCCTCTTTGGGCAGAAGAGTCCATTATTACTCTGCAGGCTTTTTCCCCTCATCTGAACCTTCTAAAGCATTTGAAAGCTGCCAGTGTTGGTGTATGAACCTGAACTGCCCAAATCCCTCAGAGAGCTGGATGATTCCTGTCCCAGCACACTTCAGGTACACAATGGGGCTACAAATGTGTCCTCAGTACTACAAAAAAACCCCCAGCCAGACAAACAGATTTTGCTGTAAAATATTTGTGCTGCAACACAGAATGCATTCAAACTCTAGAACCAGCTGGGTGGCACTCAGGTGCTGTAGAAGAGGATGCTCCTTTTTCCAGTGTTTGTCATCCTTGGGTGCTCCTTCTCCTGCCAGTGAATGGTGAATTTTCCATTTTTCGCTTCCTAAAATTCCATTTCATAAAATTCCCACATACCAGAGGTGGGCAGGGTAAGAAAACAAAGTACTTTTCTGCTGGAGAGCAGTGTTTCTATCCACCTAGCTGTGATAACTGCTTCTTCTTTGGGGCTCTCCCTTTGCACACCCAGAAATGTGTGTGGCATGCAGAAATCCCCCTCAGAGAAGCCACCAAAGGCAGGACCTTGTTTGTTGGAACCCTGGAGGCTGAGAATTCCGGGCTTTCTGTGCTAAAAGGCACTGACCCTCAAGCAAGCACTACACTTGACATGAGAGTATGGAACAGGCTTCCAAAATTGAGTGACAGCACTGGGATTGTGGGTGTGTAGTTTGAATAGTATTGTGTGATCTCAGGGTGAAAAACTTAGAATTTAAGATTTTATTGTATAGTAATATATGTGAAGCAATATGGAGGATTTTGAACATTGGCTAAATCCTTCATCTTCACCTTCTTCTTCTTGGTTTCAGGTGATTTTTTTTTAATTGGGTGAGAAAGGCTCGCACTGGGGACCTTGGGTGGTCAATTATTGGGTTAAAAGTATAAATAATACAGGTGTTATCTTGTTACTGGATAGTTTATGCTTAAATAACCTTGGAAAGAGTTAGAGACACCTCCATTTTCTACTTTGTTAGCTGGAACTCACAACTTGTGAGGCCGTAATTTAGATAAGAATTAATAAACATCTAAGTCCAAACACAAAAACTGTGACACCTGTGTATTAATCCAACTCTAACACGAAGAAAAGAAGATAAAAACCTCACACTTGTGGGGTCCTGCTCCCACCTGTCTCTGAGTTAGGTCTCTCAGGCTTCCTTCAACACGTGCTCCTGCCTCAGGGCATAGCAGAAGGTTGTTTTGGTAAACAGCAATTTTGAGGGATTCAGTGCCAGAACACCACAATTGAAATGAGAATCTGGAAGTCTTGAATTAAAATATTTCACTGCAGCTGAGCCAAATATCGTAATTGCTGGACTTGTTGCAGAAATTCTGGGAAATTCCCAGGGGTCTGACTTGCCACCAGTGTGGACTGACAGTCCAGTCTGCGGTGTTTTCAGAAAGCTTCATGAGAAGTAGATTTGGTAAGTAAAATCCAGCTCCTTCTTGCCACAAAATGAGATTTCCCCTGCTTCTTACCCTTTTAGAGAGTTTGCATTATGCCCCATCCAAGGAATGCTTCACCAAGACACAGAATGTATGAGTTTCAATGAGCAGAAGGGACAAAATCAAAAGGTTTACTGTCACTTTTGTTTCTTCTTTAAGTACTTTGGGGTTACTGTCTGATTCTTACACAGGAGAAAGACAAAAGGCACCCGTAAGACTCTTGATGAAACCACAAAATCTACTTCATATTTGTTTCTGCAGATGCCATGGGGATAAGAAAAAGGGTCCTAGAGACAGGTGGAGCTTTATTCTGTCTGTCCAGCAGAGCAAAACAGGCAGTGGGACAAGAGAATGACTCTGCTAGAAAGAATTTGGGGAAACAATGCAACTCTGAGGGGTGTTTTTGCTGTCAGAGGCTGACAATGGATCAGCTTCATGTTTTGATAATGTTTTCTGTCTGTGGAAAAGAATAGCATTGACTTTTTATTTTTTCTCAGCCTTCCCATGTGTGTGCAGGCAGAGTCTTGGAACAGGAATGACAGGAATCCAGAAAAGCCATCACACAGAGTTAGCAGTGCATAATAAAACTCACAGATCTTGAAGAAATCTGCAAGGCACAGAAAAGAAAAAAAAAAAAAAAGAGAAAAAAAAAAAAGACACACAGAAGCAAACGAGGCTATGAAATTTCAAATGCACTAAACAAGAGAAATGGATGCAATTAGTGTCACTTTGACTAATCCAGCCCTTGACAGCTTTTCTGCCCCTACATGGAGCTGGCAACACTTCCCACCAAGCCCTTCATGAAGGCTGTCCCATGGGAAGGTGTCAGTGCTGACAGCACAGCACCTGCTCACTGCTCACCTGGGCAGATCCCTGCACCTTCCCATGCTCAACCAGCCCCTCTCTTCCTCCTTGGCTTCCCAGGCCTTTCAACCTGCATTCCACAGCAGGATTTTAATGGCTAGCTGTTGGAAAATAAAAGTTTCCTTTGTTTTCAAACGCTCTTTATGAATCCATTTGGGGTGCACAGTGGATGGCAATTGCATGTGAGGGATATTAATTTTTGCAGTGTTGCTAATGAGAAGTTTATGGTTGGGTTATTTAATAGCATCAACTGCCACATAAAATGGTTAAAGTAATTGATGTTGCCACTCAGGCTATGAAGGACTCCCATTCCTCCTCTTCCCTCCCTGATCTACGGACAACAGTTGGCATTTAGTTTTTGGGAACATAATTCCTTCAATCTAGTATTATTTCCAGGGCTATAAAACATAACATAAAGTATGATCTCTGTCATCATGAGAAAAATGTCTTGCAAATACAATCCTACTGCATCCTTAGGGCAGTCCATGCTTTAAACATCACTGCTCATATTATTTATGAGTGGGTACTTAACTTGTAAAAGTTAGGGCACTTTTCTTGGGACTGTGGTGAGCAAGGCAGGTAATTTGTTTGCTCTGGTGGCACAAAGACAGTGATGTTGTCTAGGCTTGGCCTTAAGTCCAACACACAAACACCAGGAAAAGCCTTTAAAATGCATGAAAAAAACCAGCCAGGCAAAGTGAGCATTTGCCAAAGCACAGGACACCAACACTGAACCCTCCTCCTGGCACTGGCATTGTCCATGGGACCTAACACAGGTCAGGATTTCTGCCCAGGAGTTCCCCTGCCAGTGTAGGAAGCAGCAAAAACAGAAACCATGTCACTTCTTGGCCAATGAGGACCTTCAGGAGAAACATGAGAAATGAAAATCCCGAGTTTCTAAACCAGCTGAAGCCTTTCCTGGTGACAGAAATGCCCAGAGGGCTGCAGAACATCACACAGGTGCTGGCAGAATGAAGGAGAACAGTGCTGGTTAAAATGGGAAATGGACAGGTGGGGCTGGCAGGATAAAACAGAGTTTTTCTTCAGCTGGGGAGAAGGGAGGAAGAAACCCACCCATTCCAGAGTGCCAAGAAGAAGGCAAACAGGGAAATGAGCCTTTCCTGCTTCTTGGGAACATCTGCCACTTGCAGGTAGCAAGGACATGATGAACAGAAGATAAGTACATGGAAGAAAAATCCACCAAAATCAGATGAAAATACAAAGGTAATGAATTGCACTGGTTCAGGGAAGTCCTTCAATTGTGTAGGGTTTCCCAGAGAAGCACCCCCTGATGCTTGCCCTGTTTGGGTTGGAAAGGACCTCAAATATCATCTAGTTCCAGCCCCCAGTGTGACTGCAGTTCATGCTTTTAAGGATTTTTACTGGGTATTTCTGTAACCCACCCGAATTGGGTGCTACCTGAAACCACCACAATTGGAAACAGGCAATTCCATGTCCCTGCTGGCTGCCAGGATCAAGGAGCAGGCAGTGAAAATCTGTCACTACCAACACATCTTCCACTTCCCTCAGAGTGAGAACAGGAACAAAGGCATCTGTCTGAAAATAATAACACTTTATTTGATTTTTTTTTGTGTGTGTGTGTGTGTGTTACATTATCATAAATGTTCTCTAGTCTCAGAAAACAAAGCCCTAAGTTTGGAAAATAATGCACATACAAATCTCTTCTTACAGGTATTAAGTATACAGAAATATACAAAGATTTCTCTATTACTGTAATATATCATCAGAATGCCCCACATCCCACATTTTTACTCAGGTCCACTGTACCAGGAAGCGTAAACTACAAAGGTAACAAGCAACCTGAAAAAGACATGGTTTGTATAATATAATTACATTGGATGTATGTGTGTATATATGTATCTACAACAGTGCAAATATATCACAGCGTGCAGGCAGCAATAGTCTCTAGAGAAGCAGAATAAAATTGATTCATAGTAATGCAAATGCATTACAGAAACAAGAGACAACAATGACATATTAGATATTCAGAATATGCACACTTCAGCACGCTGATTTAAAATCATACCTTGCATTGACTCTTGCTTTGAAAAAACAAAAGAACCGAATGTTAAATAATTCAGTAACAGGTTCAAGGGCAGAATCGCACAATAAGGTCAGCTGACTCAGATAAGGTATTTGATAGATCTTTACTGACACAGGTAAAGGCTTGGCTCCACTGCAGGACTTGTTAGCTTCTCCTTTTAAGATGTACCAGTGTAATCATCTCATATTTAATTTTCTTTTGCCATAATTTAAGAGGAGTTTTCCCATATATTTTTTAAATTGATCAACAATTAATTCACATTTGTAAAGGTTGGTATAATTATCACTGAGGCCAGGAAAGCTGGTTTCTGCAAGTAACAGAAAGGAGTTTGTATAATGATTACCCTAAATGGGCCACTAAAATAAGCTACAATGGGGTCAGAAAAAAGACATCACAGATGCCACTGAAATAGAAAACCCCATCAACCTTTAAAAGCAGAACTTCCATGTTGGCTTGCAATCTGCTTAAAAAGACATTTTTGATTTTTTTTTTTTATTTCTTGAAAGAGTAAAGCACACCCAGAGATCCAGCACACTGGGGTTTTGGTAGCTCCAAGGAGGCTCAAAGTCACCCCTCCACCTTTAACCATCCTGCAATATTCCCAAGCAGCTCATTTTCACACCCCACGTGGACAGCAGCCATCAATATCCAGAAAAAAAGGGACACAAACAATTGATAGGCATAGGCTGAGCTGCATGGAAGCCTCAAAAAAAAAAAAAAAAAAAAAAAAAAGAAAAAAAGAGCAAAAAAACCCCAGCAAAAGCTGGATGTGTCTTGAAGGCACAACCAGTGCAGAAAATGCAGGCTGAGCCGTGGCTGTGCTTTGTGCCAAAGGCGACACATCCTGACCTTTGTTTTACAGTGCTGGCAACAAGTCTCAACAGAAATCTAAATCACTTAAAGAACAGTTCTACAGCTGACAACTGCATAAAATTATCATTTGTCCTAAGATTTCAAAATAACGAAGGAGACTGAAGCTAAATTTTGTGCTCTATGGTACAATTACTCCCTCAGAAACTCTACTTGAAATATGTACAGAAACAGAAATAAAGCATTAAAACAGAATTGAAATGAAACTTGCTGTGTTTGCAGGCTCAGCCTGAAACTTTTAGACATGTAGGGTGAAGAGTGACAGGAGGGCTGATAAAAATCCCTCAGTGGGGCACAGCACAACAATTCCTTTGTGAATTATGGGAACGGGTATTTAAGAGGAGGGCAGTAGGAGTCGATCCCTGAAAACGCCACTGCCCCTGCTCACTAATGGCAGAGCTCCTGATGAACTCCAGTGGCACTCAGCACTTAATTTATTCACTCTCCAGTGCTGTGTGGCACTGCAGTGATCAGCCTGTCACAAGCTGTCACAGAGGACACGACACGGTGTCATTTTCTGCCTACTCCTGGTTCCCAACAGCTTTTTCACATGATCATGTGTTATAAATGGATCTCCACCCAGAAATTCCTGAGCACTTGCACCCTGTGGGGCTGTTCTGGCAGGAAACAAAGGATGGCATCCAATGAAGGATGGAGACTCTCCTTAGTGCTGGATTTACAGAAGTATTTTTTATTGTCTTTTATAGTAGCCAGATTAAGTTCTAGCTGGGCTTTGGCCCTTCTGATTTCTCCTTGCATAACCTCACAAGATCCTTGTGGCCCTGCTGGGGTTCCTGTCCCTTCTTCCAAAGGTCATACACCCTGTTTTGTTCCCTGAGTTCCAGCCAAAGCTCTCTGCTCAGCCAGGCCAGTCCTTCTCCCCCTCTGGCTCATCCTTTGGCACACGGGGATGGATGGCCTGCTCCTGCTGTGCTTTAGGATTTCCTTCTTAAGAATCTCTGTGCCTTCCTGGACCTCTCTGACCTTCAGGGCTGCTTCCCAAGGGTCTCTGTCCACCAGACTCCTGAGCACAGACCAGAGCCTGTCCTCTGGAAATCCAAGGTGGCAGTTCTGCTGCCACCCCTCCATCTCCCTAAGAGCCCAAACCTCTCATTTCATGTCCACAAACCATCACATCAGCCCTTCTCTGCTCACAAACGGGTCCAGTGGGGCATCACCACTGCTTGCTTCCCTCACCAGCTGTGTCAGGAATTACCTCCCACACACCCCAGGAGCCTCCTGGGCTGTTTCCTCTCTGCTCTGCTGCATTTCCAGCAGACATCTGGTAAGGTGAAGTCTCCCACAAGAGGAAGGAGCATTGATCCCATGGAACATTTCACCTGCCTCTTCACCCTGGTTGGGTGGTCAGTAACACTCCCACCAGGATTATCTGCTTTGCTGGCCTTCACCCTGATTCTAAGAACCCCCAAATCCACCCAGCATGGTGGAAATAGGCCAGGTAGGATCTCCTCTGTGAGGATCACTGGGGTGGCACAGGTCAGTGTGTACCACACTTCCCTGCGGGAACAAGTGTTTAATAAAACATTCCTCTCTGCTCAGAACACAAGGGTTTGACACAAAAGTGTGGATGGAGCTGTCAGTCACCTGAGACATCCAGTTCCTGGCCTCAAGTTCATGATCTCCCACTTACATAACCAGCTCTCCCTGTTTCATGTGCACATATTCCTCTCTTTTAATGAAAATAGGTACTTTGTGCTCTAAATTCTGAAATCCTGAAGAGGATTTCAGCACCAGTCTTCTTCCACTCCCTTTGACCTGCAACAATGGTATCTTCTCAATTTCTTAAGAGCAGATTCTGCTTTACAAATCTTTTATTTAATTGTAGATAATAATGCTTCGAGTTATTTTAAAAAACCTTCAGGGTTTTGCAGATTATATGCAAGCTTCCATGAAGAAAAACAACAAAGAAAATATGAAGGACCTAAAGTCTTAACTAATGCACACAGTAACCAAAGCAATATCTCAAAACAAATCAAAACAGAACAAGGAGGCCAACAGGACACTAAAGTCTTCCTGCAATCCCAACAAAAATCATACATTCAGTTTGTAAGTGACCTTCAGAAATCTTTAGCCTCTTACATGACTTTTAGCCAGGCTGTGACTGGCTCAAATGGTGACAGTGGCATTGATTTCCAAGAGGCATTGATTTCACTGATTTCACTTTTATGGCTCTTTATACATGGCTATAAAATCGAGGATTTGAAAACTGAGGGTTTGAAGCCTTCAGAATCTTGCTGGCCTTATTATTCTTCCAAGTGAAGCCTCCAGAGCTTCACAAAGTGCTGCTCAACACAACAGCACCTGCATGCTCAGCCCATTAACCTGGGAATGTGTTTTATACCAGCCTGATAGAATTTATCTCCACGTGAAGAGAAAAAAAAGCCCACCTGAGACTACATTAAAAATCTTTGTGGTAGATGAAAACGTAATTGGGATGGAATTTAAATGATTCTGTCCCACATCAGTGACAAAAAGAGAGATCATTAGTTAATTTGTGAGCTAAGGAGGGAAAAAAAATCTCATCTAAGTGTATCACTGAGTTTCAAGAGAATTACTTCTTTACTGGGATGCTATAATCTGAAAGTAGTCCTTAGAATAGTAACTTCCAGCTAAATGCAGAAGGCTGGAAAAAGTGTATCTAACAAAAAAAAAAAAAAAAAAAAAAGAGTGACAAAAAATATTCCCAGAACAGGAATTTTCTCAGGAACACCCGTGGAGGACCAGATTTTTGGCTACCATAACACAACACAAAGTTACAGTGCAGGAGGACATGCTGGAGGCTAAAAACACCAAATGAGACAGTCTAAAAACAGAGGAACAGGCAGAGATAACAAGACAGGATCCAAGGAATTCATACAGCTAAACTGGTCTAGACGGGAGAGAACAGCATCCTGCAAGGTTCCAGTGTGGAAATGGCAGCAAAGTTACCTCATTTGGAACACTGCAAGGGATTGTCAGGGTGGTATTTGGTAAATGGTGTTGGTAAACACAAAACATGAACCCTGAAGGTATTTGATGCCAGGGATGTCACGCTCTTTGACCTCAGCTTGGACCAGAAGTCTGCAACCCAAAAGTAATCTGGCAAATGTGGTCCTTTGTCTGCTTGCAAAAAGTGTTTGAACTGCCTGTAATACTCACAAATACTTTGAGAGTCTAGAAATAATCAAGGCACGTTGTGCTAAAGAGATTTCAGCTTGTGCCTTGTTTAAGAACGGTTCACAGCTATGAGTATTATTCAGAATAGCTCAAACTCTTAATTTCTCAAATCTGACAGCCATATATTATTATGCCTGGAAAAGCTGCAGAGCTGTACAAAAGCTTTTTGAGGAAGGAAAAAAAAAAAAAAACAACAAAAAAAAACCAGCAAAAAAATTCTGCAAAGAGGCTGTGCAAGTAGCTTGGTTTTTCTTCAACAGTAAAGATTGATTTTGCTTTCACAGGTAAACCTTATTTCCAGGGAAAGCTCAGCGAGGCTTCTTAAAATATGTGACTTGATTTAAAGCCTTCCAGAGCACAGGCTTGGTTCAGATGTCCTGAGTTTAGCAGATACACGCAGTCTGTGTCTGTATTGGTAAATCGAACAGAGCCTGGGCACGGGCCAGGGAAACTGGGAAACAATTTTCTTCCCTGCTGAATGGCAGAGCTGCAGCCCAGCACAGCCAAGGCTTTTCCAGACAGTGTTTGGGCTGTGTGAAAGTCAGTTCAGGGGCCATTCCTATTAGCCCCAGCTGTCTGAGGGTTAACTATTTACTTCACTAGGATAGACACAGCCATGGAGACTTGGGAAATTTTGCGAATTTTTGACTGCTGCGGGACAGAAGATGCACCAGGTCCCTCTTATCTACCCTGCTGCCACGAGCTGTTGTGCTCCTCAAGGGTTTGCTGACACTGAGCTGCCTCCAGCCTGCAAAACTTCAGCATCCTGATGGGAAAAATGCATTTACAGAACTCACTGGGGGGTCTGGGACACCAAGATAAATTCACAGTCATGGCAGAAGGTCATGGTGCAATTTGCACCAAAGCTCACCAGGGTGTCCCCCATGAGAATGGTGGATTCACTTTGGGTTGAAAATCCAAACCCATCAAAATCAGTGACAAAATTCACATTTCAGCTTGGAACCAGAATCCCACCTGCCAAATTTACAGAGGTGAGATGACCCAAAATAACAGTTTCATTGATGTTCAGATCAACTGATTCTCATGTTGTGCATGTAGACTTTGGGATGAGAACAAAACTGCCTGGCATAATTAGACCTGCAGTGTGACAAGGTCATTCGTGTATTTTTTGGAGAGTCCTAGGCAGAGTGTGTTGCAGATACAACGAACACCTCTGGATGAGGCAGTCACAGGTGTTTTAACACAGTGCCCCAAGCTTTGATCTGTGGACAGCTCCTGCACTCCTTTAGCAATCACTTTAGGGACAGATCCTGCTTTCACAATTTAATTAAAAATGAGCCTTGGAGTGCTTTGATGTTTTTCAGTTGCAGGAGGTAGATCAAACAGATAATGAACAGAGCTAGTATCCCAAAATATCACAAATACTAAAGATTTAAAGACACTGCAAAAGAATATTTTTTTCAACCATTCAGTGACAGCTTGACCACTACCTGCATGTGCTATCGAGTGCTGCTTCCAAATGGGATCACAAGTTTAGTGCAGATTCAGAATCTGCCTTTTCCTCCTGTTATTACAGTTTTCAGATATGAGACCAGCTCGACAAGTAAAGCACCAGAATTCTAAATTCAGACAGAAACAAAAATAATTACTCGAATCACTTTAGGTTTCTTTTAAAAAAGTATTAAAAAGATATCTTTACCTTATTGAAACATTTACAGACTTTTAGCCAGAAGGGGTAATCCCGTGGAAAAGAATTGCAAAATAACACATAGAAAAACCGCAAAGATGAAATTTAAAAAGATGAGAGAATCCTATTTTCTTCGCATTCCTCATTTTGCATCTTACTACCTTGTCAGCTAGAAATGACATTACACCACTCTGGCCACCAGGTATCCTGGTGACTTTATCCCAGAATTAGTTTTCACAAGGAAAGCTCCTGCAGCCAGGTTTCTTGTGACAGTTACTCTGCCTCAGCATTGACATCCCGTGGTGTAAAATTCCCTTCTAGTTCTTCTTCCTAGTTAAAGCTAGAAAGTGTAATGAAAACATGACCCAACCCAACTGGACTGATTGTGGCTCAACGCTGTGTGTCCACTGTGCCATTGTGGGCTCTCCATGGGCTCGGTCAGGTCAGCATCTGGCTGGGCACTGGGGACCAGCCTGCCACAGTGAGACAATGTCAAGTGCCCTCTATTGCATCTCTAAAGTTCTCCTACTGCATTGGTGTGGCTGCTCCTCCTTTACCTCTCCGCTCGGATTTTGTATCTGAGGACGAAATAGGCAATCAGGCGCAGAGAGAAGAAGAAAATCCCAAGGACGATGAAGTCCAGGTAAAGTTTGGCATTTTCCACGTCCAGTTCTTTCAGGATGGCCTCTGATTTTTGAAAGTGGCAGGTGTCATCTTTGTCACAATGCAGATCTTCTCGGTCCAGCCCGTAGATGGAGAGGATGACCCCTTCGAACCCGTATCTGGGAAAGAGAAGGAGGGATTACAAGGGAAATCCTGATGAGCTGCTTAGAAGTGCAACACAATCCCTGTGAGAGCTCAGCTGAAAGGCTGAGGGGGTCAATATTGCTCTGACACATCTGTCTTGGGGCACAGTTCCATCCCTGCTGCAATCGGGCACATCACATGTCACAGGCATTTTACGTAAGAGGGAACGAGGGCAGGAGTTTTGCCTTTGACTGCTTGCAGTGCAATTTCTCCAAAAGAAAAATGTTAAATCAGAAATATTTTCAGCATATTTCAGCTCATATTCTGGAACTCCCCATTTTAAAGTGACATCATTATTTTGTTGCTTTTTTTTGCCTTTTTTTTTTTAAACAAGCAACAGGGATACAATTGTGTCTTGAAGTCAGAAATATGTTAAAATCAGCATCAATCCAGAACATCCCTTCTCCTTCCCTCTGTGCACTAACAGTTTCACTGATAATGTTCCCAGCATCTGCTTTTGCAAGGAGATAATCCATCATGGATCTCATGCACATGAAAGCTCCCTCTGGCTTCAGGAGAGACCCCACACGAGCCAGGCAATGGTTTAAGGGCTCACCTTGAATTCTAAGTATTAATTCAGGGGGTGCCACTTCATTATCTTTAACAGCAATCTGTGTAGGACCTCACTTGGCAACAAAGAGGATTTTTTTTTTGTCTGGGATTTCTCAGTAATAATGCAGCTTGGGCAGGGTGGGGAAATGAGGAATGGAAAATTCCCCTCTCTTGATTTCAGCTATAAACATTTCAATGTCTAGTTTAACTATCCCTCCAGAGGTTTCCTGGGGGGAATTGTCCCATCCTAAGACAGCTGTGTCAGACACAGACAGCACATAAGGTGCCCATGGATCTTAAAGCAGCAGTTTGAATTAGAGGTGACACAAATCCTGTGCCTCTTGTGGCAGTGCTACTGCAAAACTTAAAAACAGGACTTTAGCCAATGAACCTATCTAAGATACAGCAGTGAATTATACAACTTTTTCTTCCAAAATGAGCTCTGCTGGCACCAATTTCTCAGCTGGTGATGTCCCTGTTATTTCATAAATCCACTATTGCAAAATCCAGGAAAATTTTCATGCTGTGCAATCCCACTGAATTCAGAGGGACTGACACAGACTTATGGCCAGTAGCCTGTTCCTATTCATTTCACAACATTACAACTTAAAATGCAGTGAGATGATGTGGTTTACATCACACGTGTGAGTATGTTTATGCTCTAAAAGAACACGCTGTGAAACAGTCTCTTTGGCACCCAAAATAACCAAGCAACCAAGCAGGCAAAGGCAAACAAACAGCATTTCCAGATGGGAGGGTGGGGGCCTCCCCAGCAGTACCTGACATAGGAAATGTAGGACATCCACTGGAGGTATGTTGGGATGGTGTCAAAGCTGACAAAAAACCCAGAGAACAGAAGGACTGGGATGGCAGTAACTGGGCCCACAAAAGTTGCCACCTGTGAAGAGAAGGAATAGAGTGTCTCTTGTCAAAAAAGACAGAGGAAAAGTAAAAACTAACTTGCTCTTCTATTACTCTTAGGAATAATTCTACTCCCCCAGATTATCACAGTTTGAAATACTAAAAAATTGCTGTTTTTTTTTTTTTCTTCTTGTGAGGGGAAGAGCAGAAGCACAGGGATCTGGCAGTAAGGCTATGCTGGTCTCCACAGAGAGGGAATCCAGTGTTCTGCTGCAGAAATCTTGACAGCATCAATGCACATTGGCCAAGCATCAATGCATATTGAGGTCAGAATCATCTGTTCTGGTGTGGAATGGTCACCTCAGCACATCTCCTGCCAGCAGTTACATGGCCAACTTCCAGTCATGCCAACAGCTGCCACTCTCCTTCCCTTTCCAGAAATTTGAGTTTTGGGCAAGCCTTTTCCAACCTTTCCTTCTACAGCTTTTTTGGACGTGCATGGAAGAACCTTCTGAGCTACTGTGGAAAATTTCCAGTTTGTGGGGACGCAGAAACACATCAGTCCTGCAGATTCCAGGACCTGCTCAGTCTGGGGTGAACAGCAAGTGACAATCCACCCATGCAGGGGCAGGCACAGCCACCTCAGGTGGGGCAGGAGCCTCACACCCAGGGCATGTCCGTGCTCTGAGATGAGAGAGGAGCATCAAGAGCTCTACTACAGCAAGAAACTTTCTGACTGTCATGATGCCTTGGGAAGGCTGACCTGAAACAGAGGCTGGATTGAGCTGGAGAATAAAGTAGATATTTATGGAAGGGTCTTTAAGGATCCATCTTGGCAGGACAGGGCCTGGCCAGGGCTACATCCAAGGTGGACCCAAAATGGTCACAAAATGGATGACTGCTCACGAGGTCTTGCACTTTTATAAATTTTGGTCCATTTGCACATTGGGGTTTAATTGTCCAATTACAGATTCAGGTTATGAACTCCCATCCTTGTTTTCCTTCTTTGTTGGAACCCAGGGCATCTCTTTGGCTGCCCTGGGAGC
>VZSR01000920.1:12399979-12428217 GCA_013398615.1 Brachypodius melanocephalos
TTTGTTTTGTCTCCCTACTCTGTGCAGAGCTGATTGACACTGAATATGAGACTCAGAACTGCACCCCTGGACAGCACAGAATGTGAAGATATGAAAGCTAAAACTGAAGGCATCAGTCACCTCTCAACAAACACCTTGGGGACACAGCAGCAGTGACAGGGAGCAGAGTTAGCACGCATCAGAGCTCCTGTGAGACCACAAAACCCCATCAGTACCTGGAGGGAGGTGGAAGCTGCACCAATGAGCAGCCCCAGAGACTGAGCCACCAGGGATGTCATGGTGCCCAGGGCGGCGAAGAGGACGAAGCGCAGCGCGTCGGAGGGCTGGGAAGTCATCCAGTACACGATGCTGCAGTAGGCCACAGGGAACATGATCTGCAAGGACATGCACTGGGAGTTAACCCCTGACAGCCAGGCACTCCCTGATCCTCTGAGGAAGACAGAAATGTTGGGGGGGTTCTAATTGATCCCCAGCTCTCAGCCTTCCCATCACATGACTGGCGTGTGATCCTGTCTTTCTGCTTTCTGCATTTGAAAACAGATTCCACTCCCATCCCTTCACAATTCCCCTCCTGCAAATAAGCAAAGCTGGTCATGTGTTTATCAAAAGAAGGTTGGACCGGGTCTCAGCTTTTGTGAAGTCCTGCACTCTCAGGGTGCTTCTGGTTCACCCCTGAAGCTTCACCAGACACAGATGAATATTTTCCTCACTATTCCAATGGATAACAATCTTCTTGTAGTAACTAGTAACCAGTAACTAATCTTCTTGGCAAGTGGGCTTGTCATTCATGAGCTTAAGTGGTTCTGTTTTGTTGGAGAGTAGAGCACGTACCTGGAAAGGAACATCAGCCATGGTTTTGGCCAGGTAGTAGGCTTTCAGGCTGTACCAGTAGTTCAGATGCTCTCTGAGAAACACTCCCATCTCAAGGGGAACTGCAGAGAACACAGATTATTCAGTTAGACTGGCAGGGTGCAATACTGCTGCACATAAAAACAACACAGTTCATCCACATCGAATCCTGCACTGCTGCAGTCCCAGGGTGGGACTGGAACTCTCAGGTCTTTGACAGAGCAGCAGAAATTTCAGTGATTTGTAATGAAATCTTAGAGGTCAGCCCCTAGAGCTGCTCACTGTTGAGACTATGGACCGGTCTACTCAGGTGAGCTGAACCTCCCTCAAAGAGGATTTTTCAATTGAAAGTGGTGTCAAAACTTAAAAACTTGGTTACTCCATTTGGTCCAACAGGGAATTCAAAGTAACAGCACTCCAAAAGCAAGTATGAAATAGTCATTCTGTAGGAGTTTGCTTCTGACACCACAGGAACAAGCTGATTTTACGCAGGAGTCATAACTTGGAAGCCCCAGAGAAGTGATTCCATCCTCCCTAAGTCCCATGGCTGAGATGCACTGGGATAAGGAGAAATTCCAGTCCAGGACTGCAGCACTGAACTCATGCTGCTGTGCTGAAAAACACTGGGAAAACTGGGCAGGGAGAGGTGCCTCTGGCCAAGCCTGCTCCTGCTTGCACAGGAGTGCTGCTGTGGGTGCAAAATTTATCCCCCCACCTGTCTTAGTAGTAGAATCACAAGCCAAATGCTGTCTTGGACAGAAACAGACACATCCCAGCAGCCTCCCACCCCCCTGCAATCCCCTCCTCGGTGCTCACAGGTGAGGACGGTCGGCATGAGCGCAGCAAACATGAGGAACAGCATGGAAAAAAAGAGGAATCCCGAGTTGCTGAGGACCTTCTTGGCTTCATTGCCAATGCCCAAGTAGAGCAGCCCAATGAGCAGCCCAATGCCAATGTGTGAGGTGATCCTCAGGTGTGTCAGGACCTGTGAAAAGCAAAGAGTAACTTTGATCAGAAAATCTCAAGAACAGTGGCAGTGTGGCTGAAATCAGACAGAGTGCAGGAAACAAGCACTTATGTCCAGAAAATCTTATCTAGAAATCATTGAATGGTTTGGGTTGCAAAGGGCATTAAAGATCATCTAGTTCTAATGTGAAATGTTAAGTTCCTACTGGGTAAGAAAAATTAGGAGCTTCCCACGGAAATTTCTTCCAGGTAATACAGGCAGGAACTGCAAATGCTGCAACCTGAAATCTCACTCTCTGACAATATCATGGAGCCACTGGCTGTTATTCACCAGGGGAACGAGAATTTCTGACTAAAAGATAAATTTCTCCAGAGCAGAAGAGAATCAGAAAAAGGCATTTCAGGCTTGTAGAGACCAAAGTAACTTCATCAGGAATAAATTAGCTTTCTGTGCCTACTCTGCAACACAGTATTCCCACACGAGGCTTGGAAGAAAAAAAGAAATAATAATATAGGGAGAAAACGTAAACCTTTAGGGTTGAGCAAGAAAGAAAAATATATTAAAAACAACACTGTCCTTCAATCTATGCATCAGCAAATCAGTTACTGTTTCTCCTGATCTTAATTCATTAACTTAATTAATCCTTGTTGACAAATGCACTTATAAAAAGCAGGAAGGGAGAAAAAGTTATGGCAAAGAAGCAAACTTTTAATTGACAGATTTTCTATTTCCCAAAATGAAGACTTTAAGTAGTAACTTTACATCACACTGAAATTATCATCTCCGCCATCCTGAATTTTCGAGAAAACCTGATTTTGTGTCACAGCACTATGACTTCCCACTCACTTTTCAGCAGGATTAATAACTGTGTAAGGGACCTGTCAGCACAGAGGGGATTTAAACTTTGGGGTTTTAGGTCAAGCGCTCCTGAGCGCTGTGTTGAAAGCTGTCATTCACAATGAAGGTAGCAGAGTTAACAGCAAGACTGAAAGATCAACCTCTTCCCTTTGGAATTCTGTGATAATCCGTGGGTGGGCTGCTGGACAGGACCTTTGAGGGGTATCACACTGCCTCACACCCAGCTGAACAGACCTTTTGGCTACAAAAGTTATTGCAGAGCCATTCCTACCGAGTCCCTCATGATGGTGAGGAAAGTCCTTTTGAAGAGGATGCAGAACTGGGTTAGGCAGCTGGCAGAGAAGCTGTGGCAGCCTTCTGTGGAGGAGGAGTCCTGCAGAAAGACAGCACAGAATAAACCCCTTCCCCTGCAGTATTTTGGTTTTCACTCACAAAAGCCCACTCACACCAGCTGAGGGTTTAACTCCCCTCCCTCCCCTGCAGCCCTGGGAGCTGAGATGCACAGAATACCTCTTCAGAGGGTCGGTGCCACAGGAAGGGGTTCAGCTCGTTCTCCCCAGCCACGTCTCTCTTGTAGTCCGTGTCACAAATCCTCTCCCTCACAGCCCTGACCAGGCGGCTGTTCTGGTCCCCGTATTCACCAGAGGCCACTTCCATCACTACAGAAAAGAAAAAAAAAATATATATGTTTTTCAGTCACTGCTTTGCAAAGGTCTGAGTTACTGCCTTGCACTGCTTAAGGCAGGTTATTAAATCCCCTTGAGGCTGCAGCGCTGACAAAACCAGATTTTTTTATTTTTTTTTAATAGTACAGGCTTTGAAATGCCACGTGCAAATTCACATCTATGTAAACAACACTTTAATGCACCTTTCCATAAATCTTCAGGGAGGTCTCTTCATCCTGGAAGTTAAATGAACCACTTCAGACGAAGGGCAGTGAATATAGGTAACAAAAAAATGACTAAAGTCTATTTTTGTGGCATTTTCCTCTTTTTTTGAATTAGGAAACAACACTAAAAAAACCCCCAATGCTCTAACCTGTACAATACCACAGTGGTATTGCTCAAGATAAAAAGAAAACAAGCAAAATACTGAAGTTACTACTATTAGTTACTACGAAACACTAAAGAATATGCTTTATCTTTCACTTCCTGAAACTGGACTTGTAACAGAGAGAAATATTCTCTAAATTGTACCACTAGATGGCATTCAAATTATTTAGGAAAAAAAATCTGATTAATTTTATTTTGAATTTTGGTTCATATATGGACAAAGCACTTAAGAATATATGTACAGAAGTCTAAATCACACCCTGGTGTGATCCCTTTACGCTGAAGGTGATGATAAAACACAAAATAAATGGAATAAACTATTCAAGCTGTCCTTACCAAAATCTGCTGGGTTGTGGTAGGTTGGACAATTCAGCCCCAAATCTCTCAAGTAAGGGACAAGATTTGTTACCTTCCCACGGTAAATGCACTGACCTTGACTTAGAACATAAAGCTGGAAAACAAAAAGAAAAGGAAAAAAAAAAGAAAAAAAAGAAAAAAAGAAGAAAATAGAAGAAAAAGAAATAAGAAAAAATGTGAAATAGCATCAAAGTATTTGAACCTGTTGCCCAATAACATCTCCTTGTCCCTGTGGGAGGAACACATTGGGAAGATCTGTCACCACACGAAATTAACTTTGCATGGAATTACAGCTAATGGAAAATTTAATGCCTGTAGTTCGAATTCTGCACACATTGCCTGCAGGACTTCAAATAGATTAACACAGAAACACACTAATTCCAGCCTTTGGCACATGCTGAAAATAGGCAAGGAGCTGGAGAGCCAAGCCGTCTAATTTCCACACATTATGGATATTTTGGGCTGGGAGACGAGGCTGTGAAGGCAGGGATGGAAGGAGAGCTGGGACAGCACAGAAACAGCAAACAGCTCCATCACTCTCACTTTTAGCCACAATATTGACTTTAAATAAACCTCTCTGCCAGACTGGCAATCTGCAAGAGTTTGTTCACCTGTGGTGGTGGAGCTTTTCTCTCAGCTCTCACAGGACTAATCTAAATCCTCTAACAAGACTCAAATACATTTTTATCTAATCTAAACACACGTGGTCCACACGCCATTGTTAGCTTGGAGAAAAGCTCTCCAACTGACTTAATTTCAATTAATTCTCAGTACTAAATTCGATTATTATTTTTATTTCATGTGAATTAACTCTTAACTCTGTGTCTCTAGGATGAGAATATATGCTTGCAACATTGCAGACATTGACACTGCAGCTCTTCTGCTTTTTTATTGCTCTAATTTACTTCAGTAAGAGCCTTGTGCACAGGAGCAGTGCTGGGTGAAGGCATGATCATAATGCGTATCAATAATCATGGTTTCACAAACCTAAGAGCAAGATTCTTCACAAACATTACATGTAAATAAAGGAAACAGGCAGAGAAGAAGGAAAAAATAATTAATATATATATATATATATTGCTATTATTCATTTAATTTCTTTATATGATTTGTAGCCATCAACTAGATGGCTCAATCATGTTTTTTGATTAAAGAGTGTAGCCTTGAGAGCATAACCACCCTAAACTACACATGGAGAAAAATTTTGAGAGCAATACCTGGTCAAAGAGCTCAAACAGTTTTGCACTGGGCTGGTGAATTGTGCAGATGATAGACCTGCCACCCTGGGCCAAAGCCTTCATCAGAGAGACCACCTGAAAACAGGATGCACTGTCCAAGCCACTGGGAAAAAAACAAACAAAAAAGTTTGTTATCCACAGGCACCACTCAAAACCAGCACGTGCCTCTGCTACTTGGTCTCCCATTATTATCCTTTCACAATATTTCTCTGTAGAAGTTTCATTTTATCATATGCCAACCTTATGCTTGTATTTCTCCATCAGGCTTTTGATTAAGTTGGAAGCATGCCTGAGAATGAAAAAAAAACCAACATTCTCAAAGCTGCCTTAAGGGACTTCTGCATTTGAGGGCTGCAGATTTAAATGCTCCCAACTTTAATGAATAGATACATATTCATAGCTTTCCCAGCCTCCTCCCAGACTGATCACACTCATTACCAAAAGTCACATTTTAAAATGTTTATATTCAAGCTGTCTTTGCTTGAAAAAGAAAATCCATGCCACAATATTTTCCTCTCTCTTTTCCTTCCTCCTGCAGTTTGTGTCTGCTCTAAATATTGTTTACAGCCCCACAGTCCAGCAGTTGCAGCAGTGACCCAAGGCACCAAGAACCCAAATCAAATTATTGCTTGGCCTTACGCAGTGCTTGCAGGCAACACAAAATGAGCCTTTTTCCAAGGATTTAGAGGTGAGTAATTTTTCTGTAACTCTGTTCTGTTGGAACCCTGGAAGCTGAGAGTTTTAGGCTTTCTGTGTTGACAGGCATTGACCCCCAACACTGCATTTGACCTGAGGCCGTGGAGAAGCTTCCAAAATTGAGTGACAGCACTGGGATTGTGGGTGTGTAATTTGAATAGAAGTGTATAATATCACAAGGTGGAAAACTTAGAGTTTAAGGGTCTAGAATATAGTAAAATATATAAAGCAAGATAGAGGATTTAGGATGGAGGCCAAGTCCTTCTTTTTCACCTTCTTCTTCATGGGTTTGGATGGTATTTTGTAATTGGGTAGAAAAATCCGCATTGCAGACCATGGGTGTTTGGTTGTTGAGTTAAAAGTAAAAATAATTTAGGTGTCATAATTGGACAGTTTTTGCTTGAAAGACCTTGGAAAGAGTTAGAGACACACTAATTTTTCACTTTGCTAGCTAGAACTCACAGTTTGTGAGACTGTAACACAGATAAGTATTATTACACATCTGAGTCCAAACATGAAATCTGCAGCTCCCGAGCATTTAATCCCGGCTCTAACAGAAGAAAAGAAGATAAGAAACCCACGCTTTTCTATGCAAAGCCAGATTTGTCTATCTTTAATTTTTGGCCTTGTAGTACCTGGTTGGTTCATCGAAGAACATGACAGGGGGGTTGTTCACCAGCTCCAGAGCAATGGCCAGACGCTTCCTCTGGCCCCCGGAAAGGCTCCCAGTCCTGGTGTTGGCACACGTCAGCAAACCCAGGGCTGTCAGGATTTCCTTCACCTGCAGGGAACAGAGCATTCCACCTTGTTGGAACACGAAAAAAAACCTCCAGCCTCTTCACTGATCTTCATGGAGGTTGTGAGCCAGCTCACGGCTTTGTTTCATCACCCACACACTCTTAAAGCCTTTTTCCCTCTAATGTGGCATTTATTAGACTCAGTGTTACACAGGCTGCCACTTACTGCTTTGACCCAAATTCTGCTTGTTTGTCCCACATGACCTCACTCAGCAAAGAGGTGAAAAAAGGAGTGGAAATCAGTTCTTCTATGGCTGTGTATTTATGGATATGGCACTGACATCACAAGAGCTCTGCAGCATGTGAGGGGTTCTTACACAGTGAAACCAAGAGGTTTCTTTCAATAGAGCTCTGGGGTTGTCTCTGCAAGGGTCTCTATAACAAAAAAACAGTGGCTTCTGTAGAGCAGTGACCTGCTTTCTCTCATCTGTTCTCCACAGTCTCCTCTTTCAAGTGCAGCCATTGATTTCAAGTGTTCTCATTCCACTCAGAGTCCATTCAGTTGTCTCAGGTACTCTCAGGTGTTTGGGATTTCCTCAAGGCACGGCCTCAGGAAGGGCACAGCTCATCCCAGGGTTTTGGAGCAAAAGCAGAACAATGCCAGGCACTATGAATTTTTCTGTTTCAGTGACTGCAGACCTGGTCTGGCAGCCCTTTGCAAGGGAAGTGGCTCTTGGGACTCAGTAAAAGCAGGGACACAAAAATGAGTGAATCCAAGAGCTACAATTGACAAACTCCACCACTTCAAAGGTAGAAAGCAGCCCAGACATTCAATACTTCACTGAAGTTTAGGAAACAGAGCCCAAAGTTTTTCAAAGTATCAACTGCTTGGATGGAGGGAGTTTTCCAGAAAGAGAGTCTGACCTGGTGAAAATGGGTGAGACCAACCAGGGCCTGACCCTTTGCTTGTCCTCATTTTGATTTCCAGGAGTTCCCTCTCCCACAAAGAGGGAGTAAAAAAATAATAAAACCCACTAAGCCTTGTTTCTCAAAGAAAGCCCAACTACCTCATTCCCTTTATCTCTGGAAAGGGTAAACAGGAGTCAGGCAGCACAAGCAAGGAAAACTAGAAACATAAACTATGGTTCACTGGAGGATTTTCACTTGTCCCTGCTTTAAACAAGAGTCTGCAATCCTGCTAGCACAAGTCTATAAATTCATAACATCTATCTGTGATAAACATTTACACTCCAATTTACAACAATAAAATGAATTATCTTCTCCTGCACAGGCCAGTAACACTAACCAGAAAATTCTTCTAACATGTGTTGAATAAACACAGCACAGTTTTTAACTCAAAGAGCTGCCTGTAATTACAGTGACAGTGTGAAATAGTGAATTAACTTGCTTGGCCTATCTTCACTAAAGCGTAAATGAACTAAGGCTTCCAAAGTACAACTCAGTTAACAGCTGCTTCTATATAAATTTATTTTCCAATAAAAAAATAACCTGTGTTTACCAAACATAAGCTGATTACTCCGAGTTTCCCTTTCTGATTTTCAAGGATCCTTTTGAGTCTGAAGAAACTCCAATTGCTCCAATTTGGAAATAAACACAGGCAAAGGACAGTCACAAAAACAGCTGCTCTACCTAGGAAGTTGCCAGAGTTTTCATATTTCAGGAAAAGTTGTGCTTTTCCCCAAGGATGGGTTAGAGGAGCACAGTTGCTAGTGCAGGTCCAGCTGGGTGATTTATCTCACCCCACATGAGATGCCTGAGCCCTCAGACATGCACACAGGAGAATCCAAGGTGCTAAGGAGCATTAACAGGAATCCTGCAAAACCTGTGAATCTGCTTCAGTAAATCCTTTACAATTTTCCAGTCTTCTACTCAAAGTAGCTTTCATGGAGGCTGCAGTGAACATTCCCTCCTAAAGTCGTATTTCAGCCTAGAGGTTGAGATTTATTCTGTCATTACAAGTCCAGTGCAGTTCAATATTAGATAAAAAAATGTCTGCTTTACAGAGCTCACTCCTTGGCACCCCCCAAATTCCAGTTTGATGGGCAGTGTACATACCATCTCTCTCCTCCCTTCATCTTTCTCTTGCAGTTTCAGATGAGCAGACACCTGGAATGCAAAAACAATGGAATTGGATTTTCAACTGCTCTGAAGCACAACCACCACTTACAGCAGATGTCTCAGGCACAGCACTCCAAGGTACCACTTAAACAACTTCTTTCAACCCAGTCAGAAAACCTGAACTTGAATTACAACGCTCCAGTCACGAGCATCACATTTTTCTGTGCAGTAAATAACCGAGTCTAATCTGACTTAGGCAAAACACCTGACAAAAAGAGTGTTGGAAAAAAGGCCATTCTGCAACTCAAAGAGCTTTACAGGAAGCTGGGAGAGTGACACATTTTGTACATCCAAAAAGTTCCCAGGCAATGGTAGAAACACAGTTTATTTGTGCTTCGTGCACACGGGAAGGATAACTGAACTCTGCCATTCTCCAGGATGAAAACAAGTAAGTAGAGAAATAAATAACCCTGTGAAAGATGTCATCTGCTGTCCTGAGAGGCAGATCCACAAAACATCATGATTAACCTTTATTAAAAGCAATTAGACTGTTAAGTAATTATTTTTTGTCAGAGCCTTGATTGATTAATTTTAGACAGCAACTGTAATCTGGGCCTAATTCTGCAAAAGTGATCCCGTGGGATTCTGATGAAAACACTCAAGCAAACAAAAGAGAAGAAAAACTTCTTCACAGAAAAGAGCCCTTGCAGAAAATTAGCCACATAAAAACTGGAGTGATTTCTTCTGGCCTTAAAATCTGTGAATTGAGCTAGCAGAGTGTGAGCAACCTAAGCCTTATTCTGATAACAATTTCTGAGAAAAACCGGCTCATTTCTCAAGCTGAGCTACAGACACTCCCAGACTAACTGGTCAAGTTGGCAATTCATAAACTTCCTCATGGGATGCAAAACCATGAGAAGAATTTACATTGCCTGCACATCTTGGACTTACTCTGTTCCTGGTTTTTTTCCCCATGAAGAAACGAAAGAGATTTTATGAAATGCCTTTATTTTAAAATAGGCACAAAAGAGTAGAAGAGGGAGAGAGATCACACTGAAGTGTAAAAAGCAAATTTCAGTCAGAACATGAAAGATGAGGAGAAAGAGAGAGAGAGATGAGGTTACTCATCCACCACCCAAGCAAACAGATGGTCCCTACAAAGGCTCATTTGTGAAGAATTTCGGGTTCTACTCTTTAGGAGATCTAAGGAGCAGACACTCAGATCTCCTTCCAAATCACAATGCTGGGCACAAACGGGAAATTATGAAGCCAAAGAACCCCTAGAAGGATGGGCCTGAAATGGAATTCAAGGCATCATCAAATTCCAAGAACTTTCACTAAGCGGGAACACATGGGGACAACATCTTGTGGCACCGCCAGGAGTAAGACCAAGGGCACAACAAAAACCATTTCCCACCACACCTCCTGCTCAGATGAATTAGAGCAAGGCACAGAGCTCACCATCATAGCTTCCTGGACAGTGAGGTGAGGAAGGAGCATGTCATCCTGCATGATGTAGCAGGAGACTTTGCGGAAGGAGCGCAGGTCGCGGGGCTGCCCGTTGATGAGGATTTCTCCTTTCATCCCCGTCTCTCTGAAACCAAACAACACAACAACCAGAGGTCAGTCTTGCCCTCACCTGTGCTGCCTCATGGCTGAGCACGTGGGAAGTCTCAGGTAGTTATTGCCACTGTGAAATAAATTTGATAGATCGGACAGAAATTAAATTATTTCCTGATTACGCTTTCTTTCGTATAAAGCTTCGTGCTGTGATGCCGAATATTTTACTCAGAATGTGTGCTATCATATATAAATATCTGAAAACACACCAAGAAATTAAAGTTGGGGATTTTTCCAGGTTTCTGTATCCTGTTCCTTATGGCCCAAATGACAAGAAGACAGAGATACCCTGCATGGCCATACATAAGAAAAGATGAAGCACTGTCACTGCTTTTTGGTGAAAAAGACATCAACATTATGAAGCAGCGACTAAAAAGAGTAGATTTTTCAAGTGTTTATGTGATTTAAAAAAACATCACAAACATAAGACACTGAGTCAGGTTTGTTACACAGCCAAAAAAGGAGATTTTCTTTATATGTGTTTCTTTATGTGTGTGTTTTTTGGATTTTAAATTGCATCTTATTTTTGGATAAGACCCGTTAAGAGATAAATCCCAAGTGACCAAAACAGGACATAGAGAAAAAAAGATAAGCAATATCTTAATTCAAAATCTTTGAAGTGCCTGTTTTTGACAAACTCTAGGCTAAAATTTCTTCTGCTGTTGTCTCCAAGGTGCCCTCAGGCTCGGTGATCTTATCTTAACTTGAGATTTTCACTGGTACTGACCTGTATCCTGCCAGAATATTCATAAGCGTTGACTTCCCAGCTCCTGAAGGTCCCATAATTGCAACGAGTTCTCCACTGCTGAACTTCCCTGAAATTCCTTTCAAAAGGGTCTTGTAACCTGGAAGAAGAAAGGAAAGTTCACTGAACCCTTAATCACATCTGGGGAGCAAAGAAAGTTCATTTCTGCTGAATATTGATGACAAACAGGCGTTGTCAACAGCCTGCTCCTGAGAGGTTGATGCCAACACCAGCACACTGCAATAACTATCAAAAATAACCATCAAAAAGCCAAACTGTGAGTGGGAGCAGCAGCTTCCTGCCATGGCACAAACGGGATCACAGGGTCTCACACTCTTGGCTCACTGCAGGATGATGTTTGAACAGGGCTGTGAAGCCTTGCTGCCATCCTCTAAGTGTCCTCTCAGGGCATTTTACCAGGATGCTGTTAAAATACCCAATGCTCCACAGTCTAGGAGCAGGCTGCCCTCCAATCACTGCAGTTTCAGTGCCAAAATTCTGCCCTCTCACCAAAACAAGAGAGAGAGCAACAGCCAAGATCCCGAAGACTTTTGCCTTTTTCCATAAAAGAAATTGAAAAAAATGTCTTGTATGACAAGAAACTCAGCAAAAGGAGATACACAAACTTCTTCATTCTCCTGGCACAAGAACTCTCTTACCAGAGGAACTCTAAAAGCTTTTCTAGACAGGGAGACTGACCACAATAACTGTAAAAACAATTTCCAGGGAAACACTTATTCCAGATTAAGAACATGCAGGGGTTTTTTTCTCATTTAGATTAATCCATTCCAAAACTTCATGCCACTATAATTACATCCTCAGGCAAGGATGTTCTAGAGTGACACCACCACTTGCTTCAAGAATTTCAATTTATTTCTGGGTTTATCTGGTTATCTTTGCCAGTAAACCTTTATTAAAAGCCTTAACTCCATGTTACTCTAAGTGTAAGCAAACTGTGCTCCGATGAGAATTCCAGATTTGGACCAGTTGCATCCACCTTGCCCTGCAGGATTTCCATGTAAAGGCATAAAAACTTTGTAAGGAAGGTGGAGAGACAGCCCTGACCATTCTTTTTTTGCTTGCTTGCTTATTTTATTTTAATTACCAGTGCTTCTAGCCAAAGCTTTTAATAATAAAAAAAATGTTAAGTAAGGTGTGAAAACCCAATCTCATATGTTGACAATGTTTATGTGGTTCAATTAATACCAAAACAGAAGGGTGGAAAATCCATTTACATGCAAAGCCAGGATTTGGCAATCCATTTTGCCACACTGGTGGATATGCAGGCAGAATGTACATTCCACATTTAAACTATCCCAGGCCTCTGATCATCAGCACAGGCTGTAGCTGGAACTTGGAAATGCTGTAAAAAAAAAAGTCACATTGTCTGCAAGCTCCTACAAAAAAGAATTGGGGGTTATCTTGTGATTTCTTTCTTCCTAACTTCATTATTTGCTTTCATCTCCACTTACTCTCTTTACATTTTCTTATTGTCACCATTCTTGATTCACACTCCTCCTGTGCCCCAAGAGAGCAAATTTTGCACCAAAAACATTGTCATGCTGCTGTGAGGTCTCCCAAAATCCTCTTTCCTGAGCACATCCCAGCCCAGAGGGAATGCAGTAGCCACAAAACTTCTCTAGAAACACCTGATCCCACTGTTTTCATGGCAGATGTCCTAGAAAATGTAACTGGCTAAATGGATCAAAATACCCATTTTCTTGAGTGCTTTTTCTTTTTAAACAGGCCAGCAATTTTTCACTATAAATCCTGCCCTGGACCTAAAACAACCAACTTGTTTGGAAGCCGCAAGGTAGCAAGGGTATGAAAACAGCAGATTTCCACATTGCCTGCTCGTGGCACAAGTCCTGAAAAGGAAAGCAAGGACAATCTATCAAAAAGAACAGCTGAAGAGAGAAATCCAGGGCACCCCCACAAGGTCAACCAGCTTGTCCTTCACTCCAATGCCACCATCCACAGCAGCATCTGAAGGGAAAGTGCAAGAACAATCAGGCCTTTCAGACAGGGCAATATTTAATAAACAGGATCTGTAGGGACAAAGTCCTTCGTTCTGCCTCTTCAGTGTAATGAGAACCAGCTCCTTCCCAATCCTGCTAAACCTGTGAGGGACTCAAATGTTAGACTGTACCACCAATTGTCTGCATTATGCACCAGGCAGTAAATATTGCACAAATTCGTGAGGGAGGATGAAGAATGTAGACTGCCATCAACAAGGGACATGCAACCTAAAATACAGACTCAGCAGCTACAAGCATGTAATGATATCATTACCTAAAACTGAAACCTTTCCTCTCCCTAAGTACAACTGTGAGATTTAACATTACACACATTAAAGTAACTCTTCCAGAGTTTCACAAATGATGATTTGTGAATGTGATGAAGATACCTTTAACTGTAGTATCTTCCCTCTCATGACCTGCACATGTTTCTGTCCCTCTGATGGAGGTCTCCATTTTAAGCATCCTGCACACAATGTTAAATCAGAGCAGGACTCATCACAGAGACACAGAACCAGCTTGAAAAAGACCTCCAAGATCATCAAGTCCAAGCTTTGGCTGATCACCACCCTGTCAGCCAGCAGAGAGCACTGAGTGCCACATCCAGTCACTCCTTGAACACCTCCAGGGATGGGGGCTCCACCACCTCCCTGGGCAGCCCCTGCCAATGCTTGACCACTCTTTCCATGAAGAAATTCTTCCCAAAATTCTCAGCAAGTCATTTGCAATACAGTAGAGAAATATGCTTTAAGAAGACATAAAAGAAGAACTATGAATATTAGATCAGGATCCTAATCACCGGCATTTTAAGTTGTTACAAACTCAGACCCATCTCTTCCTTTGACTGGAAGCGCCTAATAAGCTTTTCCATCACAAAGGTTAATTTAGCAAACCCACAGAAAGATTTGACACTGTGGCAGTAGTGTGGTGCCCCAGCATAATCCTTTTTGAGGAATTAAAGTCCCCTAACCACAGTCTTCCCTTTCAGAATATCGAGGCTAATCTTCAACTGAATCGGTTGACCTAAAACTTCCATACCGAGCCACACGTCTTTCACGAGGAACAGATTATGCATTTGTTGGGGATTGTGTTCTCACAGTGCAGGGCCTGTTTCACCTCCATCTGCCATAGATCAGGAATTCCTCACTACCTTCAACCCCAGCCCACCCCGTTCTCCTCCATCCCTGCAGCAAGGAGTTTGGATACGGCAGAGTTTAATGGAAGGCTGGGTCTCAAAGCCAACTCACCCCGGGGCGGATGCACATCATGGGCCACTCAGTTCCAGCACCAAAACTGTTGGTTTTCTCATCTTCTTCTCTTCTTTGTGTTAGAGCCAGGATTCATGCACAGGAGTCATGGTTTCATGTTCAGACTCAGCGTTCGTTAATTCTTATTTATATTACAGCCTCACAAGCTGTGAGTTCTAACTAGCAAGTGAGAAAAAGGAGGTAAAACGGAGTACCTCTCTATCTCCACAAGGTCTTTTCAAGGACAATCTGTCCAACTGTGAAATGCTACTTAAATTATTTTCATTTTAAACCCAATAACTAACTACTTGAAGTCCGCAATGCGGACTTTACTAACCAACTACAGAAAACCACCCAAACTCACAAAGAAGAAGGAAGAAGAAGGTGAAGAAAAAGGACTCAGACCATACCCCAAATCCTCCACCTTCCCCCATATATTACTATATACTAAAATCCCAAATTTAAGTTTCAAACTGCACACCCACAACCCCAGTGCCATCGCTCATTTCTGGAAGACTGTTCCATGGCCTCAAATCAAATGGAGTGCTTCCTTGAGGGTCAGTGTCTTTTAGAACAGAAAGCCTGAAATTTTCAGCCTCCAGAGTTCCAACACTCCCCCTCTGGACTCGACTTACATCAAGAACAAGTTTAGCATTGTGACTTTCTCATTTTTCACTCCTCCTAAATGTTTCAATTTCCAATGGAAATCAGCGTGGATCTTTTAGTTTGCCTATGTCCCTTCCCAAAGTTACTGTGACACAACCTTTAAAAATATATATTTAGGGGCTGATACCCGTGGGAATTTTAATACCAGTTTTTAGGAACTACTTAAAATATGAATTTGACATT
This sequence comes from Brachypodius melanocephalos, assembly GCA_013398615.1. Taxonomy (NCBI): domain Eukaryota; kingdom Metazoa; phylum Chordata; class Aves; order Passeriformes; family Pycnonotidae; genus Brachypodius; species Brachypodius melanocephalos. Next base: position 12,415,292 of record VZSR01000920.1, read on the forward strand.
AACACGCCGTCACGAACCAGAACAACCCCTCAGCAAATTTGTCAGCCCAAGCCCCTACAAATAGAACACAGCAGAAACAAGTCAAAACTGAAAGAGAAAATTCTAATGATACCAAACTTTTTGGTCCTAACCTCACCTCACATTACATTCCGGAGTTCAAGAGCTTCTCCTGAGAAGCAGAATGTGTTTTGTTTTCCCATGGTAGGATTTCCCATGAAATCAAACATGAGGCACCGTGATATTTGACCAGATTCACAGCTGAACCACCTGCCTGGCCTGACCAGACCCCCATTCCAGAGGTGGAATTCCCTCCCTGCCTGGCAGCACCACAAAACCCACAAAAGCCCCTTTTTCAATGAATGGACAGAGGTGCCCTCGTGTCTCTCGTGAAGATACTAAGGGTGCTCTCCTTGCTCAAGTCAACAAAATTTTTACTACTGGAATCAGCAAGGGAGAAAATACCTTGATGGTTTTTTCTGCTTCCTCATGGATTTTATAGAGATTTATGGGGAGCTCTGGTTTGACCATTCCCACAGAAATGATGATTAATCTGGAAAGAAGCCATCCCCTCCTCATCCTTGGGGTAGGGGCAATGCTTCAGGATGTGTCTGAATCAGCACCAATTAAAACATAACCAAAACCCCACTCCTGCCTCACAGTGAATCTCCTCAGGTAAATACCACCTCTAGGTTTTTGACTGAAGTGCTTCATTCATTTGCACTTCATCATCAGTAATCCTCATTTGTTACTCAGAGAAATGCCCCACAGACCCATGGAAGGTTCTAGGTGGTGTAACCTATTTCTGCCTCCATCAGCAGGCACCCAGACCAGTCTCAGGTCCCGGGTGAGCACAGCATGCTTTCCCTGCTCGCTGCAATTAGGGCAGGATTTGCCCTTCCCAATGTTTTTGAGCTCCTTCTCTTTCATCACAAGCTCCTCTGGAGGCAGGAAATCTCTGCTGGTGCCCTGCAAGTGCCACTGGCCTGAAACTGCTCAGAGGCTCCTCAGAGCATTTACTGAAGTAAAAGGTAGCACAGGAAATTTCAGCTCAAGCAGCTGAAAGTTGAGTTTGGCAAAGCTACAAACAACTGGAAACTGAGCCACAAAGAAATCAGCGTTTGGCACTTAAAAATCAAAACCAGAGACATCATAGCCTGCTCTTTCCACACTCCCTGCCAGGCAGAAATGAGGCATTCCTTTATTAAAAATTAAGTAATTGTACAAGGACTGTATTTCCGCATCTTTTTGTGGTGCTTTTTTCAGATAAGATGTATTCCTGCTGAGAAATATCCAGCTGGAAATACAGAAGACATCTCTGGCCTCTCCTGTATTCCTTACCTGCCTTACTTTAATGCTTTCAACAGGAAACTCACTTTTTAAACAGCAGTTTAAATTTCAATCCACAAATTTGTTCTCTTACCGTACTACCAGCCAAATTGTTTCTTAAATCATGACAAGAAACCCCAGCAATTTCTTGGCACCATATACTGACCCATTAAAGAATTCCCGTTGTATTTTCCTACTCTAAAGTTTATGGGCTCAGCCCTCACCTCCCCTCCTCTTACATCAATTAAAAAACCCCCAAAGTTATGCAGGGAATTCTCCAGGACAAAACTGAAATAAGGAGACCAAGCTGTCACATCTTTCCCCTTGAGGCAGGAGTAAGGAAAAGGAAAGGAAAAGGAAATGAAGGAAAAATGTTCCTAGAAAATTCATGACTTTGCTGCTGCCCCTGAGATCCACCAGAGTCACACCTCGCTGGCCAAAGGCCATTCTCTGGATTATGAACTGGACCACAACTGCAGAAGTAAGGGAAAACCAGGATAACTTGGTCCCATGTCACACTGGAGGGAGAGTTAGTGACCTACGGCTGGGAGAAGGACCTTGCAGAGTCCACCCAGATGTCAGAAACATCCTCAGGTGACCTGGCAGGCATTTCATTTGGAGACTCTTTAGGTTTCTATCAGAAGGCTGAACAGCTGGGAAATACTGGCAGAAACTCTACAGAGAAGCGTAAGATGGCTCAAGGCCAGATTTACATTTGGAGATGTAATAAAACATCGGCTAGGAAACATTTTTCCTTATCATTTTTACATCATCCTTTTCCATACACGCAGGTGTGAATACGCCACAAAGGAATTCTCTTGCCTGCTCCTTCTCCATCCATTACTCACCTTCTGCATCTCAGCCCTTTTCTCACTCCTGAGAAGCCACCCTCACAGAAAATCATCTTTGTGTTTAGAAGGGACTACACCAATCTGCTCCATCCAGTGATAAGATGAAGTAACCTGGGGGCTTTTCACCTAAACCAATATTAGATCAAAGGCAGGGTGTTTCCCTAAGGAGGTGTTTGCCATGTATTTCTAATTCTGCCTTAACCAGCCAGGTTCCCCACCCACTACTTGAGTACAGAACACGTTCCTCTCCCTGCTATCAACAGGGTTTGTAGTTGTTTCAGTTTGTAAATTCTCAGTTGAAAGGGATTATCTGCATCAGTTGATGATTATTTAAATAATTTGGATTTTTAAAACCCTCCTGATGGGGATTATTTAAATGAAGGTTTCTTTCCCAAGCTCCACACGGAGTTCAAACAAGCTTAAGTTAAAGTGAATTATAGGTACAGATACTTGGGAAGGAAAAAAAGGCATCTTTTAATGCCCAGAAAATCTGGGGGACAAAACCAGCTTTCCTGACAAACAGAGTGAAAAAATATATTGCTTTAATAACAGGCACCTTTCTAATTTTATACTCTACAAAATCTGGAGGGGCAAAGTCACACTAGAATTAAACATGTTTAGGCCTACCAAATAAAACCTATATGTGAACTCACGTCACTGGTCCATAATTTCTGCCATCCATTGTGCATCAAAAGTGAACAAACCTTTTTCACCAATCATTTTCTCACTCTAGTTTCAGAATCAACACATCCCCATATTTCTGTTCTGTTCACACAGTCCCTCAGGGACACTGAACAATAGGATTTTCCATTGTCTAAGCTCTGAGCCCTGCTTTAGGACAATTAAGGGAATTTGCAATTGTAATGTATTCTTGTACCTTGCCTCAGAGAAACGACCTTCGTTATGTAAATGTCTATAAAACAGCATGCCAGCCACCAAAACATCAGGACAGAAAGGGCAGAAAAACCAACTGAGTGCTTGAAGTAACCAACTCAAGTTCCTCTTGCCTCGCAGCTCCTTCCAACTCAGAAATGAGGAATTTATTCCTCGCAACCTAAAATAATAAGCCTTTCAAGCTTTAAAAAAAGAAAAGAAATCCCCCTGTGGGCAGCAAAGCTCTTTCTTTGTAGTCCACTAAAGTGCATTTCTTAATATAGCCCACAGCCGATTCTCAAACATATTGCTGCTGATCCACAGCCGATTTCCCACTTAGGGGTCATGAGGTGGATTAGTCGTAACTCAGATGCAGGGCTTAGCCCGACCTCACAGACAGGCTTGGAGTGCTCAATCTACCTAATTTGACACATCAAAATGTTTGATGCTTAACCTAAATTCATTTCTAGGGCCCACAAATTATCGGTGGATAGGAACTGGCGCGCAGAACTGGTGATTAATTATACTTATTTTGCATTCCTGCTCCGGGAAGGGATAAATAACCCCATGGAAGTGCCTCTCTCTTCACTACAGTGGGACAATTAGCTTAGGTGAGACACCAAGCCTCTCAATGCTGTGAGAAATCCCATCCAGTGGCAAAAAAAAAAAAAAAAAAAATGATGGCTGACTTTAGTATCTTTTTTGTGGGTTTCAAACTTAACCAGAACATCTCAGAGCCTGAAAAAACCCAAATGAGCTTTGGAAGATGTTAATCGAAAGCTAAACGTTTGAGGACAAACTCAAAAGCAGGTTTTGAATTTTTGTTTGCATGAATGCCTAACGTTTGAAACCAGTGCACCTCCTCTGTGCTGAACAGCAACTTCCTTCTGTGGCAAGTCAGAAAAACAATTAATTGGAGCCTAAAGGGTGACTTTGAACCCCCCAAATCCCCAGTAACTGTAGGTCATGTTGTATAATAGAAGAGAATAATGAGAACATGGCCAACCAGGCAAGAAACAGAGTTCTAGCACAATCTTAAACCAAGCTGCAGATTACAAAGAATCTGAAAAGTCCTTTAATTTCATTGTTCTCTCAGATCCATGGACTAGATATTAAACTTATGCAAGGCACTGGACGTGACCGTTCACACTGTGCAGTCAAACAAAAAAAGCCCTGACTAAGTAAAGATTCCACTCCTTTGAAACTCTGAAATAAGAGTTACGTGCACCGTGCTCTTTCTCTGTTATCCTGGCTGCTCATCACATTATTTTAGTCTCTGAAGGCTGCTCTTCCTCAGAATAGCTAATTAGATATGACACTCTGTTAGGCTTGCAAACTCTGCAGCCCCCTGATTTTGAGTTTGGAGGTTGGATATACTACACAACCCTTCTCCCCTTATTTGGAGAACCCAAATCTCCAAGGGACAAAAAAAACCCCAAGGACACAGGTTTGCAGGTGGACACAGAATTCAGGATTTCTTGAGAAATGTTCCACCAACAGAAGAGAGGAACAGAGTGAGTGTCACCAATATTGTGGCAAACCTCCTTGCCCCTGCTACTGCTGGTTACAGCTCCCCACTGTGCTCAGAGATGGATGGGTTTGTGCCAGCCCCCTTTAATTCTATGGTTTTTATGGTTATGACCAGAGCAGAAGCATCTAAGTAACCTGTGTTTCCTTGCATTCACCTTTTCTGTCTCCCTTTATTTGGTCCTGCACCCTTCTACTGAGGTTTACAGGATGATTACTATTACATGTGGGTCCAGGGGTATCATTCTTATTCTTTTTCTTATTCTTATTCTTATTGTCTTAATCTTATTATTTTGTTGTTATTATTTTTATTATTGTTCTTGGTTTTATTATTGTTATTGTTTTATTGTTGTTGTTAAATATTTTGTTTTTATTATTACCATGCTACATCCATCTTATTCTTCTTATTCTTATTCTTATTCTTATTCTTATTCTTATTGTCTTAATCTTATTATTTTGTTGTTATTATTTTTATTATTATTGGTTTTATTATTGTTATTGTTTTATTGTTGTTGTTAAATTTTTTGTTTTTATTATTACCATGCTACATCCATCTTATTCTTCTTATTCTTATTCTTTTATTCTTATTCTTATTCTTTTATTCTTATTCTTTTATTCTTATTCTTATTTCTATTCTTATTCTTGTTGTTATTTTTATTATTGTTATTGTTTTATTGGTTTTATTGTTGTTTTTATTGTTATTGCTGTTGTTTTTATTATTACCGCGTTATATCCATGTTAAGATTCAGTTCTTGGGTGTTTTTCTGTGGAGTGTTTCTGCCTGTTTCTGCTCCTCTTTCCCTCCACAGGCACATGGAGCCATATGCCTGCAGCAGGGGACAGAGCATGACAATTAAATGGGTCAATGAACGAGAGTAACCTTCAAACACGAATGCAAATAAATCTCTACTTGCAGCAGGACCTGACGGCTCCAGAAGCAGTATTTACATGTTGAAGTATTTTGGAGATCTGGGGCATAGCTTGTACTTTGCCTGCACAGAAAATAGCGACCCTAATTTATTTTCAACCCTTAGGAAATATGAAAGGAGAAAGGAAAAAAAAAAAAATTGTATGAATGACGCACAGCTTCATCCTTCTCCTGAATCTAGTAGAATTGTCTTTTCCAAGCAATATCCATAGCCTAGTCTTTCTCTGATAATTGCTTTTTGCTGCTTTTTTTTTTTTTTTAATTGCCTTTGTTTCTATTACTTCAGCGCACAGGAAAGGTCTTTCCTGACAAAAGAAAAGCCACCCCAGCTTGAAGTGAAAAGCTGACACATTCCCTGGAGTGACAAACCGGAGTCACGAGCCTGGCACAGTGTGAGATGGAAGCTGTTTACCTGTGACAATCAGGCAGAAAGCGATTTCTCATAATTGCAGTGCCTTCGTACATCAAGGTACAAACAGTGTTATTCACAGTCTTACAAACAAATAAAACCAGAATCCTTCACAGCAGCCCCTTCTTAAAAAAAAACAAAAAAAACCAAAAAAACCCAACTTTAAGTGGGAGATATTCTGAAATATCCCAGCAGCTACTCTGAGCGGAACTGCCCCATCTGCCTTCCCTGCCAAGTGTGGATCCAGCTGGGTCATTCTGCAGACAAAAAGCCTTCCCACCTCAGAGAACACTGCCCTGGCTCTCCAGTGGATGCTGAGAGTCCCCTTTCCCCGTGAATCTCTCCCAGCCTGCCCACTCACGTGTACCCAGAGCAAGGAGGGAAGGGGAAAAAACAAACCTCAAACTTTGGCTCTTCCCTCCTATCCGTGTAAGGATTAGAGGGGAGCCCTGGGGCTTTCTAGAGTTAGAGCAGCAGCAGCTGAAGTTATTTAGCATCTCTTTCCTCCACTCTGGGCCTCATGGTAATATCTGGTCCAAAGAGCTTGAAGCCCTCTGTGATCTTCATCACAAACTCTAGGTTAAACTGGAATGTGATGACATGTCCCCTGTAAACTGCAGAGGAAAAAAAAAAACCTTTCTCAGACTACTAGAAACAGAGTTTTGTCTAAACCAGACTTCTGCCATGGTTCAAATGCTCACCAGACAATGCTTTGTCCCCAGCCCTTACAGACATGAGGAGAGACATTTCTTGGATTTTGAAAAATGTTTTCATTGCAGTTTAAAAGCTGCCAGACAGTCTGATATGAAGGAAAAAAAATTACAGCCCGTTAGTCAGCTTGGGAAACTCAAAACGTTCATTTGGCCCCACACAAATTCCATTTTTTCACATCAGTCTAACTCAGCTGCACGAGTGAGGGATGACAGGAACTCTCTCTGAAGAACAGGTGACCTCGGCCACCCTCTGAGCAACCCCTGCACATCCCTGCCCTGCCTCTCCCACCCTCTCAAACCAACCCTGCCCTGCAAACTGCAAATGCACTTCCATCCCCTCACATCCCCACTGCTCCTGGCCCGTTCTCTCCCATGACAAGGTGAGGAACGCTTCGAAACACGCTCGGGGGCAAATATCAGGGGTGTTTTAAAAAGTGAATTTATGTACCAAGCAGCACACCCAGGAGCAGAGACATGGACAGGAATTTCCTGGTGGGCCTTCCAAGCTGGAAAAGCTCTGTCAGAGGGAGCAGGAGCTGTGTTTGGGAGAGCTGCTGAGGCTGGGGCAGCTCTGCCAGCAGCAGGACATCCCTGCTCCCTGCCATATGGACAGCTGCAGCCCGTGTCCTGGGAGGATTCTGTTCTCAGAAACAGCCACACTGGCTCTGAGCACTTCTCCTCCAAACACTCAAGACTTTAATGGAACAGAAACACAGGGTAATGTATTTACTTTATTTCAGCACTAACCTAGTAAAAGATACAACCCATGATCCTGAATGTAAAAACCTGAAGTGTGTGCAGAAACAAACCCTGGATTACCTCCACTTCTCACATTTTACTTAGACTCACTGTGCTTTTATCTCTCTTTTAGAATATTTACACTAATGAAGGTGCACAAATTAAAATGCTTTTGGTTGTCAGCAAACTAACCATAAAAACCTTTAAACACCTCAGAAACAATTATCATCTTCTGTAGCATACCAGTGCTGAATATGTTACAAACAAAAGCCACTGCACAGAGCAGTGCTGCTTCTGGAATGGAAATGAGGTACAATGAGCATCTTTCAGGACTGATTTCTGATTTTTTTTTTGCATTTGGAGAAGCTGGCAGCCTCACAGGGCCATCCACTGCACTACCATAAACTCCTGAATTTCCATTTTGTTTTTAAAAGCTCCAGCTGACCTACATTTTATGTTATGGATTAGTTGAAGCTTGTAGAGTAGCACGAGCAAAGCAGGAGTCTTGCTGCTAACCACACATCCTAAGCACTTAAACATTTCATCAATAGTATGTCCCATGGGAAAATCAAGAGGTTTTTAAGAGAAAAACTCTTCACACACAAAAAGGAAAAAAAAAATTGGTATGTGCACTTTAATTGTAGTATAAATATAATCTGATTAATTTTGATTTCACAGACTAAAAAAAAAATCAAATGCACACATTAAAATTATTTGAAGTTTAAAAATCAAAATGGATGAAGTTTTATTCAAATTTTCAGGACATACTAAAATAAGGCATCAGAGTCATTCAGCATTCTGGGAATCCTGTCTTTTTTGGAATTATCTACAGAATTATTATTGAAGCAAGGTGAGAAGTAGTAACTCACATCACAAAAGCATGACTTCCACTACAGGTTTTCTACCTTATTTTGAGGCAGAGAGAAAATTCAGCCTTGAGTTTTGGAGGTGGAATTTTTTTTTTGGTCGGTTATGTTCTTGGCAAACCAGCAACAAGTGACTCCAGAGGCCAGTGGAACTCACCGAGGCGAGGATGATCCAAGCCTAAGTCCTTCAGCCAGATCAAGAACTTCACCCTGGGTCTCTCAAGAGTTTTGAAAGCCCTGGTCATCCACTCAGCTGAGTTTTCCTAAGTACGAAATCCTCAGCCTAACAAATCTCCTGCATGAAAATGTAGCCAGAAGAAAACACCACGAACAAACAACAAGTTCCTACACTGATGCGCTGTCATTTTCCAATGAAGAGAGGATATTGAGAATTTCCAGAGGGATTTTCATTACAGGCTCATCAGGAGGCTCTCTGTGTTAACAGCCTTTTCCCCCTCGTATTTTTGACTCTGCACTGGTTCATTTCCCAGTAACAGCTGTAACTTCTTTTGACATTTTCTGTCCTTCTTTACAATTAGGTTATTCATCTCTTCAGTGAAGAGGCAAAGGGTAAGCTATGGGCTGATTTCAGCTGGCTGACTCAACCGGTCTAATTAGACAGGAGAAATTTGGTAGTAAAAGCAGCTGCTTTCTCCACAAACTGGAAGTCCATCAAAAGAAATGAGCTGTTTTAATGGCCTGAAGACTCATGTAGATCATTAGTAAGAGAGACACACATAAAAAAAAATGCTGGTCTTCTCATAGCCTTCTAATTAGATGTCTCTGTAAACCACATTCCAATACGCATCTTTTCTCCCAAAGTCAAGGCAACGTGTTTCCATTTTTTCCTGACCACCAACTAAACTGACAAGGACATTTCAAAAAAGTGTTGGTTGGATGCATTACCAGAAAATTCAACTTGACTTGTCACTTGAGGTGTCTTTGTTCCCTTATTATACAACTTTATATCACTGGTCTACCTATACTTTACTCCTTCTGTAAGTTGGTTATCTCTGCTACCTATTAACACATCAGTACACACAGGAAATAAAGAGGAGATAAAGAATCCAGGTGTTCACACAGTTTCCCCCAGAAATACTGTCATTTTAGATGAAATCATGAAGAGACACAGTTAGAAGAATACCCATGTCACTCCAAAACGTGTTTTTATCCTAAAAATCACAGGCACTCTCCACACACAGCTCCTGCCAAACAACCCAGCATCACTAAAATCAACACAGTGGCCCAGGCTTGTGTTGGTTCAGAATCTGCCCCTGGCTCAGGGATCAAAAGCAGAGATTCATGACAACCCAGACACAAGGCCAATGCAATTGGCAATGCCAATATTGCACCACTCAAAATTTTGAGTGGAAGATGGAAACCTTCCACGTAGTAACACCGATGTGTGGGGAACTCAGGATGTCAGTGTGGGGTTTATTTTAACCAGCTGCCAAAATCTATGATGTAGACATCAAATGAGAGCTGTTCTGCTGGGTCTGGCTGGGCCAGAGTGAATTTCCTGCAGAGCAGCCCCCACGGAGCAGTTCTGGAGCAGTATTGATAACATGCTGTGGGTTTGGATATTGCAGGGCTTGCACAAAGTCAAGGCTTGCTTTTTTTTAGAGTAGCCAGAAGCTGGGAGGAGACACAGGCAGCTTGGCTTCACTAATTAAGCTGCCCTGATCTTCATGCATTAGTTTTCAGCTTTTGCTCTCCCCTGTTCTGGGGGCAGTGAGGAGACACTGAGGGAGTGGCTGTGTGGATGCTCAGCCACCCCACCACAGCTATTTCCCTTAGGAAACGTGGAGATTTCACTTGTCTGGCATCTTTTGGATGAAATTCACAGTAACTTACAGTCTGCTGACCATCAATGAAATCTTTTGTCAATAAAAGGAGCCTGGGTTCCTGTCTAATTCGTAAACCTGCTCTTAGAGAGGAGGAACCCACATGGATTCAAAGGAGTAGCACCTCTGCTACGAAGAAAGCTCTGGAGAACTGGGTTTATTCAGCCTGGAAAGGAGAAGCTTTTAGACACCCAATTGTGGTCTTCCAGTGCCTGAAGGGAGCTGACAAGAAAGATGGAGAGCATCTATTTAAAAGGGATGGAATTATTTCACACAATGGGGAAATTGGCTTCAAATTAAAATAGAGTAGATTTAGATTAGATATTAGACAGGAATTCTCCCTTGTGAGGGTGGTGAGGCCCTGGCACAGTTTTCCCAGAGCAGACCAGGCTGTCCCATCCCTGGCAGTGTCCAAGGCCAGGTTGGATGGGGCTTGGAGCAGCCTGGTCTGGTGGGTGTCCCTGCCCATGGCAGGGCATTGGAACAAGATGATCTCTCAGTTCTCTTCCAAGCCAAACCATTCCATGATTCTAGGAATGTGTCCAGCTCTGTTTCTCACTGGTGTGAGGCACCTGAGGACAAATTTGCTCTGCTGCCTGTTAGGTACAACAGCTCACGCAATCCATGTTTTTAAAAATACCTTAAAACCAAATAATACCTTGAATAATTTAAAATCTCATTGTCCCATGAATTACACACCGTGATAAAGCAATTCTCAGGGCAGCATGTTCAGTGCCATATGGGCAACGCACAAGTTCAGAGTTTCAAAGCGATTTTATTCTAAGTGTATGTGACAGAGCAAGGCACAGAAATAACAGCTGTAGCCTGCGTGCAAATGGGAAAATAAGCACCTCTAATATTGTTGGTTTTCATTTCAGTGCTGGCTAAATGCTTTTGATCCTTATGTGCAAGTGATGAATGCACCACCTGTGTCTTTTTTTTGTCCTTGTGCCAACAGGTGAGATTACCTTGTTCTGACAGGGGCAGCAGCAATCTGGGTAATGGCACAAGTACAGAACATTGCTCTGTTACCAGATCACAACATTTTCAAAATATTGCCATGCTTCTAAACTCCTGTGTGTATGTGTTAAAACTGAGTCACTGCTCCACTTCCAATGCAGACCTGAGTGGAACCCAACTCGCTGCTTTTAAGCTCTGCTGTCTGCCCCCAATGGCTGAGCTTCTGCTGCTGTGCTTGCAATATTTGTAATAATTCTTGTGCATTTACAGCTGATATTACTGTTAGCACAGCAGCCTCCACATGTCCTGGTCCCCACATTCTTAAGTCTACTGACATCAAATATTAAGCTCAAGATCTTAGAGCAGGGACAGGATCTTACCCACTCAATTCCTGTCTCCCACGCTCTCCATTTGTTTGCTGATGATAAATTGTCTTTGTACAACTGAAGGGTTTGCTACAGTTCCCACAGCCCTGCTCTTAAGACCCTCATATGTCAGCAAAGCGAAGGTCACGCAGAGTGGTTCATTCAAAACATAATAAAAATTAAAATTTGGCTTTGCCCACAGAAATCCCACCATCTGTTACGTCAGAATAACGCTTGGGGAAACTGCACAAGGCACGCTCTTGTGGAGGGGTGCTTGATATCAAAGGCTATTAGGAAATGGAGAAACTGACGGTCCCCAAATTGTCCAAATGTAGTTTTTTACCAACTCCATGAGAAGAATACATAATAATACCTGGCACACTATGTATGGAAGAATGACTGCCCTTTTCAACCAACCCTTTAGGTTGTTTATCCCCAGTATGATGGAGAAGGGTAAGAAGGGTAAGAAGGGTAACAGCAGACAGAGAAAGCCAAACAGTTTGGGTTGTTTTCAGTAACTCTTTGAGCCTCAGTAACTTCCTAAAATACTGCTGAAATATCCCAATTAATGATTATTTTGAAAGTGGCTCCCTCGTGAATCCTCTGCTTTAGTGCACGCGTTTGAGTTTTAATGTGGCCTTTGGACGCTTTGTTGCTTAGAAAAGAAGATGTCGGAGAGAATATTTGATCTGAATGTGAGTGGTGACATAAAATCCAGCAGGACTAGTCCTGTGGAAGTGTCTCTGGAATGAAGACAAAACAATTCTGTCCAGGAAATGGTGTGGAACTTAAACCAGAAAGTTTCAGAAGTGATGCAGAAGGGCAGAGAACAGGGCATGAGTCCCAAAGCACATAAACCCCAAGAATGGGACCTGGTCTGGTGGAAACAGCATGGATGGCTCAAAACCAGACCTTGTCCTCACGAATTCCAGCAGAGCTGTTCTGTTTCTGACCCAGCAGAGCAGGGACTGAGCAGAGGCTGGGATCAGCCCCAGAGACCCCCTTTGGGTTGGTGGTGCAGGGGGGCAGAGGTGTCTGCAGGCAATGCACATGACGAGAACATGCCACTGCCTTTGGGGAGGTTAGCAGCTGTCACTTTTTCCAAAGAAAATGGTGTAGGTGGACGGCTCAGGATTGCTCTTCTCAAAGGCTTCCTCCTGAAACGGGTGCCCACGCTCTAATACTGACTAAGCTGCTGGGCTTTGCTTCTGATCTCATTAGATAATGATACTGCATTACAAAAGGAGAGGTTAATCCTGACTACATCCCCAATCTCCTTTCCTTGTGTACAGCTGTAAACACCCTGGAAGCGTTTGGAGCCACCTCCTTCTGTGTGGTTTTAGCATCAGCACCTGCACAGAACAGCTGCTGCTGTGGATGGGGGAGCTGCAGGAGGGACAGGTGGGGCCATCCTCTAAAAGACACTGGGCAATTCACACAAATCCCGAGATGTGGGAGTGTCAGTGTGGCCAGCAAAAATGCCAATGCAGCTCTTGTCATCCCTATCCCACTCTCCTCGCCCCAGT
>VZSR01000920.1:12428317-12449191 GCA_013398615.1 Brachypodius melanocephalos
AGAGAGCTCTTCCTGGGAAGTGCCCTCCAGCTGTGGATCTGCAGTGCTGTTATTTGCCTTCCTGGTGCAGTTAAGGAATGTTTCTAGTCCCCAGAAAAAATCAGCCAGAAGAACATCTTTACCACGTCCCTGTTCTCTGCACCACTCTCTTGGTGGCTCTTGCAAATCGAAGCACATTATTCCACTTAAAACCACAATATTTTCCTCCTGCACTCCAAGATACACAACTCCCCCCAGTTTTCACCAGCAAACCACTGTTGAAACAAACAGAAGTAGCAGCCATTTACCTGGCACATAAACACATCCTCCTTAACACCCAGCAGGAAAGCAAGCTCCAAAAATGCTCAGCTAATGAGGAAATTCAGACAATGATGTCGGCAGCTCTAAAGAGGCGTAATTGCCCAAACAGGTCTGAATTGGACCCACCACTGCTATATGAGAGCTCCAACCAATTCTTACAACTTCTAAAGGAAACAAGAACAAAGCACAAACAATCTGATTCCGAGAGAAATGACTGGGACCAGAAAATTGCTCAACTTATGTAATGTAATAAGCCCCTATTGAAAAGCATCTGCAAAATGCTGCCATTTCTTCATGCCATTCTCCTCACCACTGACACTCAGATAAAAAGCTTCCATTTTACATTCATTTTCCTGCTATTTTACCCTGTTATGCTGTTAATCCAGTAGCAACAGACCTGAACCACTTCTAAGCAACTGATATTCTCTTACTTTTCATTAAAAAAAAATCAGGTTGCTGCTGCTTTCCCATAATTACATCATCTTGTCACTACAAAGGAGGAGGAGGAATATACACCTCGATTAAAATGTTATCTTCAAAGTATTTGTTGCAGTGATATGCAGCCAGTTTTTGAACATAAATAAATATACCTGAGTGTATGTGCATACATACATCTAAATATGAAAACAGAGGTAACCTATAAATATCTATATATAACATAAATATAGATATAGATATAGATATAGATATATAGATATAGATATAGATATAGATAGATATATATTAGATAGATATACATTAGATAGATATATATTAGATAGATATATATAGGATATAGTATAGATGATATAGATGATATAGATGATATAGAGATATAGAGATATAGATATAAATAGATATAGAAATATATGGTCTGTATATATATTTATATACTCACTCATATTTACATGTCCCTATATAGGTAAATTAAATGTACATATATTGAACATATCCATATCTAAAAGACAATGCACACACAGTATACTTGTAATATATTACTTTTAGTCCTCTGATGCTTTCAGACACATCTGTATGGGACGGTGTCTGCTGACACATTCCACCACCACATAAACATGCCTTGCATGTTGGTGACATTCAACACTGACATTTAAAATGAATTCCATTGGCTTCTGTATTTTTTAGAATGTAGTTTCAGCAGTGTAACAGACAAGTAAGTGAAAAAGTTCCTTCCGGGTATCAGGCCATACCATTCCTTCATCAAGCTTTATTAATTTCTGTTAATTTGTCCTATCATAAGAGAACAGCCCTGGCAGAATGCTGATACCTGTTCCTTGGCTAAACTCCGTCCAGTGTGTCATTGCAGTGATTCCAACATTCATTTAGGCCTGTACTTTTAGAGCAGCACAGTATGAACATCCCAGAAGAACTGTAGGTTGGCTTTGAAGTTATTTTTATTTACTGTAAAACGTGTGCCACCTTTTGTCCCAATTCACTTTTGCTGGAGAAACTTATTTTTACTGCCTGCCAATAAGAATCAAAAGATGAGTGCTAAAATGTCACAGCCATGCCCTATATGGGAAGGCCTGCTTTATTTTAATTTGTTTGGTTGATTTTATAATGGGAATTGAATGTATGGGGTTCAGGAGACTGATGCCCATACTTCTGCTTGGAGACTAAAGAGTAAATCTGTTTATTATCATGTATACTGACAAGTTTCATCTTTCTTTTGGTGTGCCCAGATGTCAGTTTACTGCACAAAACACAATCATTCCCCATGAACACCAAGCCTTACAGTGACCCCAGGGTTCATGGACTGGTGAATACTTCAGGTTATACATTTCTCCTTCTCATGTTCTCTCAGGCAAGAAATCAAACAGTCAACCTCCTTCAGGGCTGTCTGTCAAGCTGCTCTGTTTGTGATAGAGCAGCTCACACACATTGTCATAACGCAGCCTGTAAGACAGCAAAACCTGATTTATTACAATCACAAGTGCAGCAGCTCCATTCCCTATTGGCAGTCACTCATAACTTTCCTGAAACTTTCACATGAGAGGGTAAAAATGTGCCTGATGTGAGTTCCACTTCAGTGATGATTTACACCACAGGGAGACTTTCCACGGGCTTAAAGAAGCCACTGGCCAGCCAGATTATTTCATTTATTTTAAAATTCAAAGCTTAAAAAAATGAAATCAGCTGAGAAGGTCTAAAAATGGTCTTTGCTCAGTTATGGGATAAAAGGCCAGTCAGAATGAGCACAGAGACTGAGTTGAGGCTCAGAGGACACAGCCCCCTGAAGTGGCCACTCTGAAGATGCTAAAATGAAAAGGACAGGACTACTGTTCCTGGAGGAAAACCCACCCAGATGTGTCCACAGGGAAATCCTCTCCCTGGAATGCTGTGCTTTACCATGCCATGCAGAAGTAAAACCAGCCATAGAATGGCTATGGGAATTACAGGGTGAGAAACATCCATCACAGGACACTTAGGGGAATTGTCAAAGGCAGGGAAAGGGATGGATCAAGGACTGAGGAGGAACAGCCTTGAGAAAAGAGATGGAAACGGGGATTAAAGGGGCCAGAAGCATGTCAGGAGGCAGCTACACCTGTCTGACAGAGCTCCTCATCACTGCAGTCCAACCTGCACTCCTGCTAAACACTGCTCCCAACTTTTTCAGTGGGAATGCCCTCACCACCATAGACTCAGTGGGCAGCAGCAGAAATTTTTGCACACCAGCTGGAGCAAGAGGCTGCAAATCTGAGGGGTTAGTGTAGATCCAACAGCTGAAGGAGATCAGAGTCTGACTGGACGGACAGTTTGTCCAAAAGCCACTGGTGGAGAGAGCTTTCCTGTGTGTTTGTGTGTGCAACCCACAACCAGCCAGGGAGGAGGAATGCCAGTGAGACACTGGGGCTGCTCAGGTTTGCCCCAGTGCCATCTGTGTTTAGGAGGGTGCTGGAAAAGCCCCCAGTCCTCCTGCTGTCCCTGCAGCTGGCTGGGTGCCCTGCCTCACCACCAGCTGGACTTGGAATTACAGAACCAAAGCTGCCACACACCAGGGCAGGAGGAATCCCCTCATGTCTCAAAGCCCCACCAGCTCCAGTTTGTACTGACAGTCTAATTTTTACTGTAATTATCACTGGACACTCCTTGTGAAGAACTCAGCAGTTCTGGTTACAAAACAGGCTGACCCAACTCGCCTTCCAAAAGATCTCCCATGGATCATCTTTGTGTTTATGTACTGTTGATTTGTTCCTCTGGGGCAAATTCTTCTTCAAGTAATTCTGCAAGATTCAGGGTCAAAATGAAAGCCCAGGGGAGTAACTTTTCACTGCCAGCTGTGCACAGATGTGCCCCTCTGCACTGCCCTTGGCTTTCTGGCTCACATTTCTCTGGTGGCAGCACAGGACCTTCACCTCTCCAAGTGGAGAAGGGAATGGAACTCCATCCCAGACAGCCACCCACAGGCTTCAGCTTCATGAGCCTCAAATAGCCTTTCAGACAGTCAGGCCTTGATATTCATATGCAATAAGCTGGCTGCAGCTTGTAGCTTTTTGACCCAGAAAAAGAAAATGCTCTTCCTCTAATAGCAAATATTTAGCTTCAATCCCCTTTCTTTTAATTGGGTGCTCATTTACCCATTCTAGCCCTGCCATGCTGGTGTTATTAGTGTGCCTAATTTTCAAAGCACTTGAGGTAATAACTGCATTGTGACTGAAAAAAAATATACTGGCCAATCTCTGCTGGTGCAGCCCTATCCACTTGATTGCTCCAAAATCACATAACTGATGCAACAGGGCAGAATTTAACTCCACTGCTTAATGAGAGTTTTAAAAGCTTCAGCTTGTGGTGGTTTTTTCCTTTATATTTCATATTAACCAGGTGCATCATTTAATTTGAAACTTCCTTCTTCTGCCTGGCATATAAGCCTACTCTCTAAAGCTCAGCAAGAGACAGAGCAGAGGTCCATTCTCATTTACCCAGGACCCTGACCACTGCACATTCTGTCTTCTCCTCCCCTTTGTAGCAGATGCGCTGCAATTATAAACAACATTTGTCATTACCCTAAACATGCGAAGCTGGAAGAAATATGACTCTCACACAAAAGATGCAGGCTGTACATCCTAGATGAGAGGCAGATGGTAAACTAGCTTGTAAAGCCAAGGTCTCTGCCATTTCTTTTTATTTGGAACAGATACCATACCAAGAAAACCCGAACAAACAAGCGGTTATCTCTTCGGCTGTTATGTAATTCCACGTAGTTCTGCCTGGTAAGAATCTGGACTGTACCTTCTGAAGAAAATTAAGTCTGCAGAGTGCATCTGTTTCCCCACACAAATCAGCAACGACTAAATGAGCTGTAAATGGGAACAGAAGCCCAGCAGTGACAAGAAGGTCCGATAAGGACCTGCAGCGTGGCTCGAGCCCACATTGCAGCACACATCTCCAGCCACACCATTTCCTGGACAGAATTGTTTTGTCCTCGTTCCAGAGACACTTCCACAGGACTAGTCCTGCTGGATTTTATGTCACCACTCACATTCAGATCAAATATTCTCTCCGAAATCTTCTTTTCTAAGCGGCAAAGCGTCCAAAGGCCAAATTAAAACTCAAACGCGTGCACTAAAGCACAGGATTCACAAGGGAGCCACTTTCAAAATAATCATTAATTGGGATATTTCAGCAGTATTTTAGGAAGTTACTGAGGCTCAAAGAGTTACTGAAAACAATCAAAACTGTTTGGCCTTCTCTGTCTGTGCTTCTCCATCACACCTGGGGATAAACAACCTGGGCAGTAATTCTTCCATTCATAGTATATTATGTATTCTTCTCGTGAAGTTGGTAAAAAACTATATTTGGACAATCTGGGGACTCTCAGTTTCTCTATTTCCTAATAGCCTTTGATATCAAGAAGATGATGTCTGTTAAAGCTTGGTCCTGGGCTTGATGAGGAACACTCTGCCAGTCCTAGGGACTAGAGCTCTGTTTGTAAATTATATTCACAGCAGAAAACTATATTTTCCACATGGTACAGTCTAAGTAAGGGCTGGTGGGTTTGTTATCCTCTGTACCAGTGGTGTTAACCAAAAATTGCTGGGTTCAAAGCTGGCACAGTGGGCAGGCAATCTAAACCACCAGCACCTCAGCTCCTTATTGTCCCAAGGCTTTTGGTAAGAGATAAAAGGCCTTGTGCAGAAGCTTCTGATACAAGATTTGCCAATATTAATTGCATGTGATTTCCTTTGGAAGGAATACCTTAGAAAAAAAAGGGGCATTTTGTTATCTGACACGGATTTCATGTTTCAACAAGGTATTTTATTAAAGCTCTTAAATAAATTAATCCCACAGGAAGGTAGGTGGCCAGTTCTCTCAGATGCCTGCAGTAAAGGAAGGGACTCTGGGCATGATGACCCAAACTCCCAAATTTATTTTTTACTAAATCTCAGTCTTATGTAAGACACATGGCCTTCTGCACCTCACCAGATGCAAGCCACAGAGGTTCTGGGATTAAAGCATTCCAATTGATTTAGGTTTTGCCTCAAGGACTTTAATTTTGAGAATGAACACCCACCTTTCAGTTTGCAACGCTTTAATTATAAATCCAAATCAGTTCGTTCCCACGTGCTAAGCCACCATGTAAATTTTGTGGGGTTCTCCTTGCATGTTGTTTCTTGCAAGTCTTGACTTGTTATTTCAATAATAAGACCAAACACTGCTTCCTAACAGAAGACAAAGTTATCCATCCAAAGTTTAAAGAGTGCAGATGTGAATTGTAAAGCAGTTGAATGAGAGCCTGCCACATTCTGAGCAGTATCATATTCTCACTGTCTCCACAGTTTACCTACAAGAACAATGCTACAGGGTAGTGTGAAGGAAATAATTTCTCAGAGGACACAGAGCTGATCTCTGAGATATTAAACCCTCATAAAACAAGAATCTGGTAAGCTCAGACCCCAAGGACTTCCAGAAGGCACTCTGCAAAATGGCATGAAAGTGCACAACAAAAAATGAACCTTAACAGCATTTTTACCCCAGTTAGCTTCTACTTTCGTCTGCTCTTGTGATTTCTCTTTCCTTTTAGTGAGGTTGTGGAAAACCCTGATCAACCACGTGATGTCTGAAGCTTCCAATTGCAAAATGCCTCTTGCTTCATCTTCCCTCAGCCTTCAGATGGATCTCCAGACTATGGAAACCAAAGTCTGCTTTGAAATGTGACAAAAGTACACCCAGATGATGGTGGGTGCTGTCTCTAACACCTCGAGCAGGGCATGATGACCTATGGGCAGAGGTTAAATCATTTCATCAAATGCCACTCAGCATACAGAAAGTTGTAGTGGAAGGGTGTCAGGGTGAGTTACAGTCAGCCCCCAACACATTTTCTGAGAGATGGAAACAGCAAGGACCAGAGCTCAGATTCCCAGCAACTCACTGTGACCACTTCCCGGCACATAAATTCCAGAATGCTTTCACTGGTATCTCTCTAAAACCTCCTTCCTCAGCCACAAGTTTTCACAGCAGCGGTTAATAAAATTTATTGTATCAAAACATCAGTTTGAATGAAAAATAGTGAGGTCATTGTAATGTTTAGGTTTAATAAACAATACAGCAAAGAGAAAGAAGATGTTCTGCTTTAAGACTCAGTGACCAAAACCCACTGAGTCAAACTCAAGGCACATTTCTAAAAATGCTCCAAGTCCAAAAAAAAATCCAAAAAACCCGCCAAAACAAAACAAACAAACAAACAAACACAAACAAAAAACAAACAAAAGAAAAAAACCAAAGCCACAATAACAATGGATTCTGCTTGAAAGAAAACAAGCAATGCTGAAGTAAGGTCATACTCAGCTGGGAAATAGTAGAAGGATCAGAAAAAGGGGTGACCAAGACTTGTTCTCAATAACCTCTCTTTTACAGAACACATGCAAGAGGACACTGAGAAGAGTTATTTATCACTTAATAAAACACTGAACTATTTCAGTAACAGCCACTACTCTGTATATTTTTACCATCTTGACACAGAGCTTAGGTGTTACAAGAAAAACTGCACGGATTTTATCAAGGTTAAAACACGTGCTTAGAGACCCTCTGCTGAAAAATCATGCCTTGGTTTAATTAATTTTGCCAACACTTCAAGCCACTGAAAAGCAATCTACACGCTATTTGCCTAAAAAGAGCCTTTTACCAGCATGGCAGTTGGTTTCAACCGGCCTAACTTGTTTATTCTTCCTAACATATGGATCTTAATTTGCACACATCCTCCTCCCCGAGATGAAAACACGCTCTCAGACAAAGCAGGCAAAAAAAAAATGGTCGACGACAATACAACCCATCTGTCAGAGAGAGGAGAGAAAAAGAGGGGAAAGAAAAAAAAAAAAGAAAAAAAAAAGAGAAAAAAAGAGAAAAATCTCTCTCGGAAAGTGGGTTTTTGCTCGCTCCCGTTCTGCATCTTTCCCTCCCTCCTTCCCATCTTAGCAACAGCGCCGGGAGCAGCCAACCAGGCGGGAGCGCATCCCGCGGGGTTACTGCAGTGCATCGCCCGGCAGTAACCGCGCCGGGCGGGATGCGGCACCTCCACCGCACTGCACCTGCCCCGGCCCCGCCGCCTTCCCCCGACCCCCCCAGCACGGATTAGCACATCATTTAGGCCAAATCCTCCCCTGCCGGCCCCCCTTCCTCTGCTCCGTTTAGTTTGGATATCTCCGGAGGGGATGGGAGAAGGGGGGAGTGTGAGATGTTTGAAATGAAGTCATAAGAGAGGATGCTGCGAGAAAAGTGAAATAAATAAAAGCGGCCGACGAAATGAAAGGAAAGGGGTTTGTCCGAGTGTGTGTAGCAGAACTAATTCCTAAGACAGCACCGAAGCAAATCAGCAAAGCCCAGCCTGTTTAAATCTCTGCTGATGGTTTGACAGAGGCTCAAGTTCCCGTCTTATGCAGAGAACGGTATTAACATAACACACAGCCCTGGGAGCTGCAAGGACCGAGCCGTTCTGATGGCACTGTCTCGGGCTGTGACGGCCACTTTATGAATACCAAACAACCTGCCAAAGGCTCCGTGCTCCCCCATCGGATACCTCGGTCCTTCACTCCCCTCCTGCCGTTCAAAGATGCAGAAAAACAACAACAACCTTGACAGCAAAGACAGCACCACCTCCCCGGTTCGTTTGCACAACGGGGTTCGAGCCATCAGAACAAACCAAAAATAACAAGGAACGTCGCGGGTTGTTTTGTTGTTTGTTTTTTTTTTTTTTCCCTGCTGAGCGTGAATTTCTGCGCTGCTTCACAGAAAATCCCCGGCTGCATTCCGGCCCGGCCGGACCCGCTCCCTCCGAGGTCACTCCAGACCAAACCCGAGCAGAACTCGCACTCGAACGCGGCACAAGTGACTCATTACACTGCTAAAAATAACGACGGAGAAATTTCCAACTAACACGTTGCCTAATTAACCGTGAATGCTGAAAAGTGTGAGAGGGGGAAAAAAAAAATAAAAAGAAAAACGCAATCCCTGAGTTGTTCTGTGTGGTGCTTGGCAGGCAAATTTATTGTTACTTTCTTCCTGGATGTACTCGATTATATAGGCAGAATATTCCCATTTCCATTCTGTATCATAGCAAACCCACCTAGAAATGATAGAGCAAATGTCCTTTTGTGGATAGACAGAACGTATGGATCTTTTTAAAGCTAAGCTGAATGACTTTGACCTAGACAGAAAGCTCCAAAGTACTTTTCATGCCCCCTTTTGTATAGGGGGCTATACATAATTCATCCCCAAACCACGATTCGGATTATTTCATGGTGCTTTTAACAAAAATGACAGAAACCCGAGGCACTGACTTTTCTACCAAATCCTCTTGCAAACAGTTTTCAGGCAGTCCTAGTAGGAAAACCTACACATCTGTAATTTTTTCTATGAACTGGTAAAACCAATCTCTGTGTTCCTGTGATTCACATTTCAAGCTGCAGTTTAAACACACAGCTCAGAAACCAAGACCTACTTTAATCTCTTTCTCAACCCTTAGTTAAATGGCTTTGTGACAGGACAGTTTTGTTCCAGAGCTCTGCAGATCTGGCTTTTCACATTTAAGGATCCACACTGGATCTAACACAAGACTCTTTCTTTTCCCCTCCAAGCCAGCTGGGTCCCTCATCCTAAAAGAAAAGAGAAGTATCCTGGGACTAAGCAGCCCTATTATTTGTAATAAATGTGCTGAAGTTCCCTTTTTCTGGCTTTGCCAGAGCATCTCAGCCTCACAACAGTTCCTCCAGGAGTCCTGGAGCTTTCTGAAATTGTGAACTTCACTGACCCCCAGGAAACCCCCAGGACATGCTTGAACACAGGCTGGATTCAAAGACTGAGACAAATTTTCAGTTCTGGAAGATCCTTTAACCTCACAAGTCACTCAAAAATCTCTTTCCTTCAAAATTGAAGGAATAGTTGTTTCTACCTGTTGACCAAATCCCTAAAAGCTTTACTGGGAAAATGCCAAAGTCAACTGAGACCTTCTGAAACTTTTACCTCTTTAACCTCTTCCAAATTCCCACATTGGCAACAGCTCCTACTGAATGGAATGGGTCAGACACAGCTGCTTTGATCAAGGACTGACCTGCCATATTCCTCCCCTGTTAATCCCACTGACCTCAGGGGAAATTACACCAGGAATTAATCAGCTCCAGAGTCACACCAGTCTCTGCTATGGGTCTGATAAAACCTCATAAGGAGAGCAGCATTTATCATATAAACCTTAGAATCAAAATGCCTCTCCTGATATTTAAATAGAAAACAATATTTAATAGTTTAATTTAAGCAGTTTGAGGCTGAGACAAAAATCAATGAAAAATTCCAATTCTAAATCTACTGTGGCTTATTTAGCTTCTTTGTTGTTGACAAGCAATGCAAATCCACCTTTCTTTGGGCTTTTAATGAAAAATAAAAGACATGACATACCATGAATTGCATTGTTTGAACAATCAAGCTAAGCACAGAACACAATGGCAGCACTACTAATTATTCCTCCTTCTGCTAATTTAGAGCCTAACCTTAACATTACTCTGCAATGCCATTTTTACTGAAGGGAATTGCTCTTCAGTTGAATTCCTCTCCAACACGCTGGCACAAATTGTCTTTGCAAGGAAACTGTACTTCTGCCTTTGTGATCCAACACTCTTGAAAGGTTTTAACTAATTCATTACAGTCGTAGAGAATGATGTAGAAATAGTAGATTTTCTTTTTCAAGCTCCATTTCAGAATAGAAACACCATTAATTAAAAGACATTTTTGAAACAGCATCCCTTATCTCTTCTTGCCACAACCAGCACCCAAGAACAGTGTGAAGTGAGAGCCATCTTTTTTTTTTTTTCCCAGCATAGTTTTCTGCTACTTTTCTCATAAAAAGTGAATTCAAATATTTCACATTACAGCAGTGAAAGAGATTTTAGCACAGGGAGTCCACAAGGAGTGCTGAACTGCAGCAACCACCAGTGTTTGGAGGCACAATATTGCTCTTCTCTAGGGCACTGCAAAGTCCCAGTTTCCCACTGGAACAGAAACCAGTATAAGATATTCAGAATAGTTTTATATGCAATGCACTCAGCTACAAATCCATCAGGGTGGAACAGAGATATCCCAAATTACAAACAAAAAAACTACTTGCAGAACCATTAAAACAATTCAAAGGATCTGAATTTTTTGGAGTCCTACCTTCACTGGAGACTATTTAGGCAATTTGGTTTTCTATTTCTCTGATGGAAAAATCTTTTCTGTTAAAACCAATATATTGAGCCAGTCCCTGGAGGAGGGAACATGGCTGGGAGGAAAGGCTGGTTCTAGAAGGTTTCTATAATCTGACCAACAACTCACTGAAACACTGAAGGAGGAGACCTTTGGAGGTCACCCAGCCCAGCCTTCTATCCAAAGCAAGACAATCAGCAGCTCCAGATCAGATCAGCTGCTCAGCCACGTGCCCCACACTCCTCTGTGATGGGAAAGCCCCACTGTCCCAGGGTGACACATCCCAGTGCCTGAGGAACGGGTATTTATTTCCTGGTGTCCACCCTAAACCACCCAGACTGCAATGTGTGGCCGTGGGCTCCTGTTATTTCTCATCTGCACTGCTGGCAGGAGCAGCCCAGACTCCTCAGCTGCTCTTTGTAGATCCTCTCAACAATTTTTCCCCCTTTGACAGACCCTCTCCATCTTCCCAGCACCTCTGTTGATATGGAGCACCCCGAACGGACACAACATTCCAGCTGTGCTCTCAGTGATGAGGAGAAGGATGAGGATGTTCTTCTAGCTGGGAATGGCCTCAGCCACACGATGTGATCCACCTCCCTAGCTGTGAGAGCAGCCCTTGGCTCACAGGCACTTGGCACTGAGTGCAGACCTCCCCAGCCTGTTCCGGGTCCTTGGCAAGCAGGGGAGAGCCAAGCCCTGCTGGCAGACAGCAGCTCAGCCACTCTGAGGCTGTCCTTGGTGGTCCCAGGAATGACACCAGGTGTGAGGTCAGGTGAGGAGGATCTGAGCCCCTGCACACAGCCAGAAAGGTTCAATCTCCTCTTTCAAATCCAGATGTGGTGACACAGCCATAACCATACCCCAAAGCTAAACACCTCCACGGGTCGTTTTCAGCAGCAGGACGTTTTGCCAGGACATGGTTTTGTCCAAGCCAAGTCACCCAAGCATGTCAGAAAATCTGAACAGAGGTTTTGGGTATAGAATGCCTCAATCACTTCTGGCCACTGAGAAAGAGATACAGTTAGAAATCTCAAGCTTTTAAATCTTAAATGAGACATTCTGGCATAGCTCCATTGCTTGGAGGACAAAGAAACCTTCAGTGTTTTGTGTTCATTCTGATAAGATAAAGAATAATTTTGAATGTACCAAAGTTGCTGCCAAACCAAGTTGTTCTGCTACGGACAATGTGGCTCCATGCAATTTTAGCAAATAATTAAAACAAGGCCAGTGGGTCTACATACAGTTTTGATGTTGAAAAACCCATTAAAGCATGAAATCTGCAGATCTTTCAACAAATGCATAATTGTATGCTGTCCACATACAGTAGCACTTTCATGGCAACAGCTCCAGTGCTTTTCATACCACACATATTTAGACTATTGAAGCCTTGGTTTTGTGATAATGACACAATTTACAGATGGCAGCCAAGTACTTTGTGAAACAATGTCAAGTGGAACCTTTAAGCCAGTGGATTTAGAATTTCAGAGCCAGTGCAGGTATCAAGTATGGCTCAGGTGAGGGCTGCACTGGCAGGGCCTTATCTCTCAAAAGAACTAAAGCACACAATCATACCAATTTACATTACTGGGAGAGAATTCCTCAAGGAAGGGCAATTATTGTCTTTTAGTACACTAAATTCTCCTGAAGATTTCAATATTTTCTCTTGGGCATACTTCTTTTTGCTGGCAGGAATTTACTGCATGACCTGGTTTTCCTTTCAGAGATGACTAGTCACACACAACAACAACAACAGCAAAACCACAAAAACAAAACAAGAAACAAACAACAAAAAAAATCACCAAAAAAACCCAACAAAATACAAACCACAACAAGAACTCTCTAGGAAACACACAGTTACACAAAGCAAATGAAGGCATGAAAGGAATTGATGCCAAGCAGAGGAGAAAGGACAGAATCACCTTTTAGAACTGGAATCAACCAAGAACCTATAAAGAAGAGAGCTGAATAATCCCTTCTCACTCCCAACACTTCTCTTCCTTGAGAAGTGCCCAATATTTATCATTTTGGTATGCTCTGTGTTGCAGGCTGTGAACTCTTTGCAGTGTGCATCACCAAAGGAACCACCCAAAGAGCATCCTGGTCCTTGACTGAGCCTCAGGATTCAGTCCCAGCAGGAGCCAGTGGTTTCACCAAAGAAATTATAAGCTTTGAGAAACCCATCTGAGCTGTAGAGAAGCCTATAGCTCACAGCATCTCTTTCCAAACACAGCCTTTAAAGAAAGCAGTTTTTATCCTAATGCCTTCTGAAATTCTAAGATACTCACTGTTCTGAAAAAACAACCATTTCACAAAACAGCCAACTGCAGGAGTAAAAAACAAAGCCTCCTCATTTCCCCCACCCCCATCTTTAAACTCCTGCATGCTCTACCCACCCTCAACAATAAATTGTAGACAGGCAAGATCACAGGACAGCTATTTGGCAGCACAACAATACTATATTTACACCAAGTACTTAAGAATTGGGAGGCAGAAATAAGCAGTTGTATGAACTGCTGCATCCACAGATTGTTGTGGATGAAACCTTGTTTTCCTCACCTTTCTTTCTCCACCATGGCCCTTCCTGGATGGAGTAGGACAGTTCTTTGAACTCAATGTTCACAGCTGGCCTGCGGGGCAGGTAGGAGAACCTGTGAGCTTCTGTCAGAGCGTTGTCCACCTTCTTTAAGTGTCCATTCATGAGTCGAATGTCCTGGGTGTCTGTGCCATTGGAGACCACCTCATCCACAGAAACACACACAGACTTTGGCTCGGCCATGGTGCAGCCAGAACTTCTGCCACCCTGCAGAGAAAGTGGAGAAAGTTCACTGGCTTTTGTTTAGAAACAAGTTCCAAAACCTTCTGCACCAGAGGAATTGTTCTTTAAATAGCACAAAAAAATCCGGCACTGTAAGGTGAAAGAGGAGTAAAATAAAGCAATCTTTTGTTTGTTCTTTAGCCTGAGCCTTGACAGAAGAGGTAAAAGAGCTCTTGCAGCACACACAGTTCCTATAGCACTAGTTTTCCTTTCAGATCTTGCACCAGATTAATACATTTATAAGCTCAGTCCCCATTGTATTTGGTTTTTCATGCACTCAAGGAATTTGGTTCTAGTTACTCTGATTCCAGGGCTTGGGACAGAGCTGAAGGGGGAAGGAAGCTGAACAATTATTTGTGCAGACATTTCAAAAGACAGCCACTGAAAATGTCTAAGAGCTCTTGTTCCTCTGGATCAGCCTATGCTTCTGTAAAGGTGAAATTATATTTCTGAGGATTTTCAAATGTACTATTTCATGCCTTATTTTCTCCTGCACTGACAGTTATGGAGCCTTTGCAACCTGGGATGAGAGTACAAGTTCTTTTCTGGAGGTCTTTCAGGAAAGCACAATGCTTTGCACGAAACAATCCTTGAGTGCTCTCCATGCTTGATAGTGATAACTAATGGAAATCTTATCAGCTACATAAACACAAAACCCTTCTCCAGTTCTTGTACCAGTGACACTGTAAGGTCAATGTCCTGTGCTCACAGCCATCCCTCTTGCTACACTTTGCCTATCACAGCACTCAGTGCAATTCCACTTGGCACTTTTTCAACTAAATCTCCTTCCCCTCCTCTCCTGACCATGGCAATGGCCTTCCACCCACCTTTCTCATTTTTATTAAAAAAATCTGTATTTTTTTTCCATTCTTTTCACCAGCACAGGTGTCTTGCACCAATATGAGCAGGATGTGTGTAAGCTCAAAAGAAAAAGAGGAATTTTTTTCAGCTGAACAGAATTTTGAACAGTTCAGAGGCTGTCATCTGCTGTTTGGTGGATGCCATAAGCAGAGCCAAACATCTGCACAGTTGTCTGTTAGGAAATTTAGTAATTTTAATGCAGGTTTGTATTGGAAAGGACTTCTGTAGATGGCTTATGTGCCAGGCTTTCCATGCTGACACACCTATAAGGTTATCTCTTGGAAAGCAGATGTGCTGCACTACTTTTCAATGCATGAACACACACAGAGCTGCCACTGTTTCCTTCTCTTTACTTCAACTAAGAAGTAACACTGCCTCCTCTTCCCTATGCCACTTCCATTTCCCTCTCATGGTTCCTGGTCTTCCCATCTTTGCTGTAATAGCAGCCCAGCTCAGATCAGTCACTTGTCATGAATGCTGCACTAAAAACACTAAAAAAACCCTCTAGTCCTACATAATCACTGATTAAAAAAAAAAAAAGTACTGCTGCATAACCACTCCAGAGCTGGCATCTTCACATTCTTCACGCACAAGCCCCAAGTTCTAGATTAAAAAAAAAAAAAATCAGCTCTGCTCACCACATTTTCTCAAGAAAGAGATTTTAATCATGCTCTTAACTTACTTAGAGGTCAGGTATCCAGTAACACTTACTGTCAAATTCTTAAATAGTTGACTGCCATGGTATGTAATTTGAACATAACAGGAGTAACATGAAACATCTTAGAGATCAACAATTAAAGCAGGGGAACTTCCCTAAAAACTAAGAGAAGGTGAGTTAACAATATTCTCCCCTGAATGTTTTCAAGGCTGACTTTGGCACTCATAATCTGTTTTGTTCCGAGGAACCACTGAGCACCTTCACACAATCAGAGGGAATATCCAAAAATGAACTGTCAATGAGCAGGTCACCTTGACTATTCAGGTGACAGAGCTTCTCCAGTTTGGACCGATTCAAAAAGAAACATCCTTTGGACAAGACCCTTGGCTCTGACTACTCAATCATCGCAGAGTATGAAGCCAAAGACTTTTGCTCCTGGGAGATTAAACGATTTCAGCCACTCTGCGGACGGAACTGCCCGTTCACACTCCTGCCTCCTCCAGCGGGTGAGGATCCCCCCGAGCAACTGGGATGGTCCAAACACCTCCCAGTCTTAGGATCACCTTCGCTCAGAAAAAGCCGTGTAATCCCGTGGCTACGATAGACTTACCCAAGCCGTGTGTAAGGCACAGACACACCTGAACCCCCTCTGTGCGCTCCAACACCTGCAGCGCGCTCTCCTCTCCGCCGTCACCCCGCAGCGATGCCCCAGCCCTGCATCCCGACCTGCGCCCGCACCGAGCCCTGCTCCGCAGGACCGCGCTCACCTCTCAGCTGTTTCTGCACAGTTGGGGCTATTTCCCATGTAGTTTGGAGGAGCCGGTGAGGAGCCGGGCCGCTCCCGGCGCCCGGCGGGGACGGCAGCGCCCGCCCGGTCCCAGCGGCAGGACGGTCCCGCGGGCTCTGCCCGCCGCGTCCCCCGCCGGCCCCGGGTGTTATGCAAAGGTTACGGTCCCTCCGCAAATCCTCTGGGAAGCCGGCGGGGCGCAGCGGCGCAGGGAGCATGCTCGGCGATAATCCCCCCGCCTTAGCTACAGGCAGAGGTAACCAGCGGTCAAGTCCCGCCGTGCGCCGCCGGCCGCTCGCATCCTTCATCCCGCATCCTTCATCCCGCATCCTTCATCCCGCATCCCTCATCCTGCATCCCGCATGCCGCACCCCTCAGCACCCCCATCCTGCACCCCACAGCCCCTGCTTTTCCCTCGGGAAGCGTCTCGGGAGCTGCCCGCTCCATCACCATCCCCCAGCCCCGCACCTCGCCCCGCGCTCGGCGCTCGCCGCGGCCCCGCGGAGGGCAGGCAGGGCTCGCCTTACCAAAGCGCTGCCCAGGGAGAAAGCCGCCATCAGACATGCCATGTGCACCGCTGCCCGCCCGGCTGCTGGCGGAGGAGCCCTCCACTGCCGCCTCTCCGCCCCGACTGGCTGCGGGAGGCGGGCGGGCTGGCACGGAGCTGGGGCCGCCCCCGCCCCGGCCCGCCCCCGCCGGGGATGGGGAGAGCAGCGAGGTCGGGGCACCCCTCGGCGCTGGGAAAGGTGGGAAGAGTGTTCCTAACCCGCTGGTGGCCGTGGCTCTGCCCAAACACGCGGCTGACGCTTGTCCCGGGGACTGGGGCAGGGAAGGTCGCTCTCCCGGACAAAATGAAGAGGACAGCCAGCATTGTCCCCACGCTCCGGGCAGGGTCAGGCTTCTTAATGCGCTCCCGGAGGCATTCCCTGAGGAAATGGGGAGCAGAAGCACCATCCAATACTGCTTTGTGCCATTGCATGAGGACGAGAGAGCTCTTCTAGCCCTTGGACTCCTACCCACTGATTTATGAGCAAGCCATTGTAGTTCAGGAATGGAGAGGGAGGAAAGTTGTCACTGAGTTACATTCTCCATTCGTTTACTCCTCACACCAAAGAGCTGCATTTCGGCGAGGTCACACAGTCACAGAATCACAGGATGGGTCAGGCTGGAAGGGACCACAGTGAGTCACCAGGTCCAACATCCCCCCGCTCCAGTAGGGTCATCCCAGAGGATTGTGCATCCCACACTGCACAGAATTGTGACCCAATGGTTCTGGAATATCTCCAGTGAGGGACACTCCACAGCCTCTCTGGACAATGTATTCCGTGCTCGGTCACTGAAGGATGGAAGTTCCTCACTAAATGAGGAAAGTTCTTCCCCATGTTCAGGTGGAGCTTCCTGGGCATTGGCTTCTGTCCATTCCTCTTGCCCATTGCTGGACACACTGAGCAGGGCGTGGTTCATCCTCTGACACCTCCCTTCAGACACTGGGGTCCTGCACATGAAGGGCAGTGGGTGGTGTTCCCATGGCATTAGGGCTGTGTTGGCACTGCTGGCTTGAATCTGGACCTGTGACTGGGCTTGGAGTTGGATTCATTGGCTGTGCTACCTGGGGGCAGAAAGCTCTGCCTAACCAGTTGGCCAAGAAGCCGGATGCTGAAAAACCCACTAGCAATCTGAGTGTTCCCATTCCTGCTGGGACTGTTCCAGGTGTGTGCTGAGGCTCCCTCTCAATTCCTCTGGAAGCAGCAGCAGAAGGCGGGGATAAAGTACAGCAGGGGCCTGAGAACTGGCTTCAAAGCAACTACCAAACATGACATACAGGAATTCATAAT
The DNA here is from genome assembly GCA_013398615.1 of Brachypodius melanocephalos. NCBI lineage: Eukaryota > Metazoa > Chordata > Aves > Passeriformes > Pycnonotidae > Brachypodius > Brachypodius melanocephalos. The sequence goes on from VZSR01000920.1 coordinate 12,446,242, forward strand.
CTGAGAGGAATCTTCTAGCCAGGGAGCTTCCCAAAGTGCTTGGAACCTGTGTAGCATTGTACAGACACAGGATAAGCCTCACAAAGCCCCTGGGAGGCAGGTAAGTATTTTCTATCCCTGCAGAGCTGTGGGTGGGTATTTACCACAGGCAGCATGGTGCTGCAGGGAGGGAACTGCTGCCCAGAACATCTGTGCCAGGTCAGATGGGGTCCCTGCCCTGCAGTATCCTCCCTCCTGACAGGGGCTGTGAAGATGGATGCACAAACAAGCGCTTCAGCCCAGGGTTGGCTTCTCTCAAATGTCTCCCTGATGCTCTCCAAGCCCACAGCTGTTCTTGGCTCAAGGATTTCCTGATGTGATTGTCTCTCCAGAATGTGCTGATAACCCTCAGTGGGAATCTCTTCCATGAGGGAAGACTTCCCCTTGGAAACATGGAAAATTTACCATCCACTGCAACCCATTGGTAAGGAATAGTGCAAAGACTCTAAGCTCAGCCTTGGATTCAGTCCTTAGGTGTTGCAAAAAGTTATTTACTTATAATATTAAAGTCATTTAGTTGTAACTCATTTATTGGGGAAGAAATATCTACCTGCTGTGGAATACTACTCAAACATGGATGGGCCCATCCAGAAGTCCTCATTAAAGGCTTAAACTGTGTTTGAGTAGATATTTTAAAGACAATTATCACCTAATACTAAGAATAAAGACAATTTATAGCACATTCTTCCAGTGAGGATCCCAGAGTTTTAGTTAACTTGATTTGGAACATGTGTCTGCAGCACCCACAATTTATTCCAGCTTGCCTCTTGTGTTTTCGCTTAGAACATTGCAAAAGCTGCATTATCTCCATACAGGAGCTGAAAAGGGCTATGAAATAACAATGTGTATGTTTAAGGCATTTAAAGGTTAACAAAAATACTTTAAAACATCATCATTTTAACTGTGAAATGGAATTAGAGAGAGAAAAAGCCATACCCTCATCCTAGTGAATGTGTGATACAGACCCAGCATGAGGTTTGCCATCCTCTTTTAACTTCCTAAAGGCTGAGAGAGAAGCACGCAAAGCAGCATAAAAGCTGTAGCAGAAGTGGAATTTACAGTCTTGAAATCTGCTGCACAAACCAAATTTCAGCTCTGTCCATAAGAAGTTTGTGGTACCAAGGTGCTGCCTTCCACGAGAGTTTTTCCTCAGCAAGTGTACATGACCAGATCCTCAGGATTTATTTTCATCATAGTGGCTGCAGTATCAGTATCTACAGGGGCTTCTTGTAAAACACTGAGCCATAAAACAGGTTTATCAGAAACCAAGTTCTATTTGATATTTTGGTATCTATTTTGATACCACACAGGGGAAAAAAAAAATATTACATAAGATGAAGCATGCTAAAAATAGCAGTCTCCTGCATTCCTACATTCCCTCATTAACTCTTCTATTAACTTTACAGGTGATCCCCTGGTCCCTGCTGAGAAAAAAAAAATCAAGAACACAACTCTTTATGAAGAAAAAAAAAAAAAAAAAAAAAAAAAAAAAAAAAAAAAAAGGAGAGAGAAAACTGTGTTAAAAAATCCAGGACAAAAAAAAAGGGAAGTTACAAATGAAGGTGAGGACAGGCAAGCAGGGACAAAACAATGACTGCTAAAATAGATGAGGAAATAGTAGTAGCTCCCAGGCTTTACAGCAGGATGAGCATTACAGACAATAGACTGGTGCAGCCCACAGAAAAAGAAAAAGAACATTGCAAGCAGAAATGCACTGAGAAGGGCAGGGAAAAGTGGAACTGCACCAACGGCAAGAGAGGGCAGACGTTCAGCAGAGCCACGGGAGGCATTTTACTGCAGCATTGATAGCTCAGGTGTCTGTGCAAGAGCTAGATCATGTGTGGAAGTGCTACAGCCTCGGGAAATGCAAAGGCCACTGTGGCCTTCACTGCTGGTGTACAACACGTGGGAAAAGTCCAGCGAGAAGTGTGGAGGGAGGCAGATGGGAAAAGAAAAATGGAACTGTAAAAGGTGAAATATTTTAGATGGAATTGTCAATGAAACTGTAGCCCCAGCTTTCCCACTTTGCGAGCTGGTGTTCATTGAAGCTGGTGTGGGCAGAGTTGAAGGAGTTTTGTGGCAAATATTTCAGGCTAAATCTTGGTAAAGAGTGAAGGTGAGAGCAAAACCAAACTGCCCACTGTGAATCGCTCACGCAATTATTTTGTGGACCAAAGGTGCAAGAGCAAGAGTTTTTTTGTGGGCAGAGGCTCGTTTTGGCATGTGACAAGACAGAGTGGTTTGGATGGCTTGTGGAGTAGGTTAGGTGTGTTGTTCTGGGCTGCTGCAGTTGTTTGTGTTGGTTTCTTTCTCATAATGGGAAATAAAAGTGAGGGGAAAAAAAGCAAGAAAAGGTATCTGAAGAGGTCTCATGGCTTTTGCCAGTTGTTATTGTAGAAAAATAAAAGTGGGAAGAAAACAGGTGTGAACAGCTGAAAGATGAGGCTGGGGGAGGGAAGTTTTGATTGTGAGGTGTGAGTGGGCAGTGGAGCAAAAGGGAGAAGAGGAAAGGGCAGGGCAGGGAGGGGGATAAAGAAATGAGTAGGTTAGTGGAAGAGCAGAAGGAATAATGAAAAGGAAGATTTTATATCCTCCACTATGGCAGGTAAGAGTCCCAGGCAGGAGCTGACTGACTTCTGCTTGGACAGAACACCCCCAAACTCCTCTGAAGACTTGGGGCGGGGGGGTGTGGCTGAAGTTAGAAGTTCGAGGTTCACTAGCTCTAATTCTACAACTACAAGGCAGGCATCCCGCGGCCACTGCAGCTCACAATCGGTACTCCCGGCTCTCCTCGTTGATGGACGGTTCAATCCACTCCACCGACAGCTTCTTCTCTCGGCCGGTCCCGCAGCATCAGCCCCTGAGTATACACAGCTGCGAGCTGTTCTTCCACCAGCGGGGTACGAACCCG
>VZSR01000920.1:12461534-12472081 GCA_013398615.1 Brachypodius melanocephalos
TGAGCTGGACAAATCCCAGTTTTCCACTGCAAGCTTTCTAACCAAAAGTTGAGCACAGCTGTAAATTTTTTTGGCTATTCAGAAACTGAGTCCTTAAAAGAACCAGTTAACAGTGGAAACAACTGGCAGATGGGCGTGTTTATACACCAAAAAAATGTTTAAATCCAACTCCTTTTCAGCAGCAGCACACTCTGGATCTGCTCAGAAAGGGAAAAAAAAAAAGGTTTCCAGCAGGAAGATACACAAGTTTGATCCATTTAATGGTAGCTGAACAGGGATGTCATTGATTTAGGTCCCCAGAATGCAATGTCCAGCTGCCATAGAAGTCACTAAAATGACACAGGTCTGCTTGGATTACCAACAGTAACATTTCTGTCCCTGGATTTTTTCCTCACTTGCACACTTGGAAGCTGATGCCAGCAGGTTTTTTATTCCAAAGTCTATCATGAGGTGCAACCCCAGCCTGTGGTAAAGCCCTGCAACATCCTGGGCCTGAGGAGGGGGCTGGCTGATGTCCCAGCAGGTCATGCCTGTGTCCTGGCACCAGCTGCCAAGCCCAAACCCCCCAGAAAAAGGAAAATTCCTTTTTCCAGCCCGTGCTGGGGGCACACATGCACTCCTTTGGCTGTAGGTCAATATGTGCTTGGCATGTCCTGAAGTCCTGCAGCATTTTCTTGCTGTTTGAGGGGAGGAAAGCAAGCAGCTAAGTTTGGGGAAGGCACATTGCCATGCTGTTTGTGACTTTGTCCCCTCTTGTTGCTGATTTGTGTTACTTGAGTGTCTTTAGACCCTTTAGTGTCTCACTCCAGTCTTCCTTCCAGCACGTGGCAGATCCAGCTCCCTGCAGAGGGAACTTCTGGCCCTGTGGCTTCCCTGTGTTAATCCCCAGCTCCTTCTGTTCCTCTGGCTTGTCACAGGCTGGGCGACAGCAGGGCAGACATGGCATTCCCAGTGTTCCTCAGCCTTGTTTGGTTGAGTCTGAGATCTTGTCCTGTTGCTTTCTCCTCCCTTTCAAATGTTTTTCCATCATGAATCTACAATGACAAAGGCACTAAGGGAAAATTCCTAGCACAGCCTAAATAATCTCAGTTAGACAGAAGATGGCAACTCCCCATCCTAAAATAATCTGAGTTAGATAGATGTTGCCAACTCCCCAGCCTAAATAATCCCCGTTAGATAGAAGATGGCAAGTGCACAACCTGCTCTTCCAAGGCTTGGCTTTATCCAATCTCAAACTGCCTGTGCCCTTGGGAATGCAGTGCAACAGCTGGGTATGGTCCTGCTTCCAGAGCACCATGGTTTTCTCATACTCATGAAGAAAAAGCTTTTGGTTATTGACAGCAGCTGGAATAATAAATTGTGGAAAAGCGAAATTGTTAAAAAAAAGTCAGCTGAAGACTTGAGGCTCATCAGCTCCAACAGGAACAGAACACAATATTTCCTGAGACCTTGGCCTTGATCTCAGCGTGCAGGAAGGGATTGGTAGGTAGCTCAGGTTCTTCTGGATCATAGTGTCAGTCAGTTCCAGGGGAGAAAAAGCAAGTCTGAAACAGGCAAAATGCCCTTTCTCACTCACAGACATCCTGACACACAAAAATGGAGGAATTGTTTAAATCCCACTGATATCAACGCTGGCCAGCTGCCTCAGCCTTTTGAGTGTCTTATCCTCAGCCATTTATTTCTCTGTCCCACTTTCTGCCTCTCTCTGAGAAGGGAATATGCATGAGGAGCCCATCTGAATGCTGTTTGGGAGGGAGGAGGTGTTCCTCTGTGGAAAGGGCTTCTCCTGCTCTCATTCTCAGAGTTCTCAGAGTCTAGACTCCACACTGTGGTGGTGGCAGGGGCATCTTTATTGAGGCAGAAGGTAAAAAAGGATAGATTCAGTAGATCTTCTCTCTTCTTTGATTTAGCTCAAAGAGATCATCCTTCTGTGTAATGATACCAAGGTTAGCTCTGTTGCTGGCTGCACTGGCCACCCTCCCCCCCAGGTGTGTGGAAAAGGCTCCAAATTACATGACAAAACAAGAACAGCAGATTCCTTCAGAATGCACAATTGTAAAAATAAAAGATTTTATTTGTAAAGCATCTTTGAGAACATTGTTTAAAATACCACTTTTTTTCCCCCCCCCTAAAGACATTAAATACATTTTGCATGAACAATGCCAGGATTGTTCAAGCCTGCTGTACATCTATGTAACACTATTTACAAAGGCATCAGAAAGGTTTACTGACAATGAGGATTTGCTATTCAAAGTAGGCCCCTCAAAAAAGAAATAAAAGAATATTAACATAAGCGAGAGCACTCATTTGTATTTTCAACAGAGCTCCCTTGGAGAACTTGTATTTCCTGACAAAATACATTGTGGAGTGACTACTCAGTGAGTAGAACACCAGAGCTAGCTGTACTAATAGCCACATAATATAAGTTTAATAAATACTAATACTCTCTTTTCATCAGTGAAGTGTCTGTGACTCCACACCCCAGACCTAATCAGGATTGACAAATTGACACTACATGGAAGGAAAGAGAGAGCAAGGCATGCAAGGCCCTGTTTCATAGGTCCCTGCTAGTAAAAAGAATATTCCAGACAGGGTCCTCAGCAGGGCTGTCCCAGGAGCTGTGTTTTAGCACAGGGAAGGAGGGATGGAAAGAATGAACCCTGGCTGCACGTGGAGCAGAGCAGAGCTGCCTGTGCCCCACCACTCTGCTGAGCTCCCACCTTGTGCTGCAGTTCTGCCCCCAATTTACTCTGACCTGTGCCAAATAACCATGACCTAATCCCCAAAAACAAGGGTGGTCGGGGGGTGTGAGCCACTCCAACATCATGGGATACTCAGTGCCTCTACAGGAATTCTGAGCATAGGCAGACTGACAAAATATACAGATACAGGGAGAGCTGGTTTGAAAGGAAGCACATAAATCCTGCTGGAAATACAAACAGCAGTAAAGTGCCCCTTTATCATCTGTGCAGCACATCCCAAACAGAAAAAAACCTCACCAGAGTAGAAACAGACTGCAACTTCACCAGGACTGCAGTGAAGAGTGGTGGGAAAAGGTAAGTAAAGGTAATTTCTTCTAATTGCTCTAAAACATTTAGAAGAAATTTGAAGCAAGGTCTGCTCCAATGCCACAGGAGTTGCTTCTGTTGGACTCTAGGATTATCAAGAGCAGAACAAAATTGCACTATGTGGTACATCCTCGCTCAGCCAACCATTTTTGACAGGCAAAAATAGGTGGGTAAAATAACTTTTGGCTCAAATTAACCTAATGTTTGCCTTCCCCATCTAGTAATACATTGAGACTTTGCTGTGAAACCACACCTGTGTTTAGCATGCTGTGCATTTGACACATATAAGCAGTTATTTTTTTCATAGCCCAGCAATTAAAGAAAGCTTGAATTCAGAAGCCTCCAAAGCGAGTTTCTGGTCCATCAGACCTCTATAGCAACTACAGCAAGAGATTAATCCTATTTTTCTCCATACTCCTAGCTGGATGTGCTAGAATGCCAATGACCCTGGGCTCATTCTGCAGTCACAGGAGAGAAAAAGGCATCTTTATACAGTGATAAAAGTCTCAGACGGGGTGAATCACCCTTGGCCAAGTGCACAAAACCCAACAGGATGGCTCTGGGCTCAGCTGAGCATTCAGGTGACCTGCCACAGCTACCAGGCTCAGTCACCCTGTTTTCAGTGTCACCTAAACACGGTATGGAATAGTTTAGATCCTGTCTCTCTAGATGGCCAGTGTTAGGAGTCATTGCAGTACATATAGGGGAGAGGCTGAAGAGAAGTATCTCTGTTCCTCACTCTACCACGTGTACAAAGTGGAAAATCCCATACCTGTTTAAAGGAAGATTGATTAGGTGCTGTTAGAAGCTCAGGAATTTGGCAATGGACATTGGGAAGGAAAGGGTGGGATTATCCTAGCTTAATATAACATCAAATTGTGAGATAAATATATCAATATTCTGCCTTGCCTGAAATATTTAAGTGAAACTGATGGTTTATAAGTGCTTGTAGACAAACATTCCGATGAGTCCTGAGGGTTCAACCAGGTATTTACCTGATCTTCTCCTCACATAGATGAAAAACAGTATTGCCAGGAGAATCAGCACTAATGCAACTCCAAGTAAAACTCCAAGGACAATCACTGCTGCTCTCCAGGAGGAACTGTTGTCAGTTGATGACTGAACAGACAGAGCTGGAAATTTAAAACACATTTTAGAAATGTTAGCTAGAAACAGTAAAGAAGTGGGTGTGAGAAATCCTGGAGCCCTAAGTGACAGCTGTGTTTTCCTGCTTGGCAGCTTGGAAACTTTTGAATAATATCGAAAATGTTTTTGTATGTGGTGAAGATTTGTTAACTAGAAATCTTTTCTGAGAGTCCTTGTGATCTCTTGGTGACACCCCTAACAGCTGCTCTGAGGATTTGCTGGATGGAATGGTGTAAGTGGAGAGTCTTTAGATCCTTTAGTGTGAAGAGAACCCATCCTTTGAATCTGGAACTGGGTATGTGTAATGACTCTTTAAAATAGGTCCATAATCTGTATGAAATCACCATATGCTTGGTGAATGTTTAAATAGGTTATTGAACTATTTGAATCTCTTCAAAAGAGAGAAGTTAATGTATCATCTTAATTTAACAGCAGTAGATCTGACCCTTGGATCCCCACACCACTGCAGAGAAGCTGTCTCAGCATCACTTACCTTGCACTTCAATTTCGTTCCCAAACTTGCTCTTGAACACTTCATTCAGGGAGGTCTGTATACCATTCACATCCGTGGCTTCTTCTTTTGGCACCGCGAAGAGAAGGTCACCAACCACGCTGCCAGGTCTGAACCCCAGGATGACGATATAGAAGAGATCATTCCCCAGTCTATCCTGCATTCCTTCAGCAACCTGTGCAAGGTGAAATTGAGATTTATTCCACCTGGCAGTCAGCTGAGGCACAGCAGGAACACACACACACACATCAGGATATTACATTTTCTTCACTTACTACTCTTTCAAAGTAATCGCTGTGGGATAACAAATAAAAAAAAACTTATTGGAAGAGGATTACAGAGCCATGCATTTTCTGTGGTTGAAAATGTGAAATCTGGGTTTGACTTCCAAAGCTCCAATCTGTTTAGATAGTTATCAATGAATAATGCATTAAAACAAGTTGTCCTCCTCCACAAACCCATATGGGACCCTGACTGCACAAAATTTGGAATCTACAAAGAGCACCCAATATTTCTAAAGTTATGTCCAGTGTGTCCCCTAACTTTTCTTAACAACTTTTAAACTTTTTTCAAGCGTGGTCCTGCACACACTACCAGCACAGAACTTGAAGTGAGAGGTTTAAAACTTATCTTTGTCACCAGATTTTCGAAGTCATAACATCACAGAACACCTTTGCAAAGAGAGACGAGGGTGTGATTTGCCTCTCAATCATTCTGGCATAAACCAAGCGTATTCCCATGACACCAATAAAAATCAAATCAATTACACTGATATCCCCCAAAGCAGAGTCTTGCTTAGTGCTTTCATTTGGATATAAAGCAAGAACCATCAGACCCCTTTTTAAAGTAAGACTGGTTGAAATGCTTTTGTCAGGACTGATCTTTTCAGAAAATCAGATGTTTGATTCAACCCACTAAGAGAAGTTATCTTCTCGGTGTGGATAAATATGGTATTTTACCTGAAAACTCTGAAAGATTACTATTTTTCACAGATGATAACAAGCCTTGTTCTCAGTCGCTGCTCAGTTTTCTGCCTCCATCTTTTCTGTGGGATAACCCCCCACCCCAAACTTTACATTCTTTTAAGTTCTTTGGCCAGAGGCTCCAAATACACTTTTTTTTTTTTCCCTCACCTTGATGAGCAGTCTAGACAGGAAACCTGACTTTTGCAGGCAAGACTGTAAAATTTCAAAGCTACAACTACAGAGTGGTAGTACTGTGAAATATAAAGGAAATAGTTCAACATTCAAATTGGGGGGGAAAAAAAATCTAATACAGAGATTGTCTATACTTTCAATCATGTTGGCACAGCCTCTCTTTGATTTTGCCATTTTTTGAAGAAAAGCTGACACTTTGCATGAGGTAAAAGCTTATTAAAAGCCAGAAATGGGATTCCTGTTGCTTTCAGTCAGGTTGGAGGAAACCTTTTACATCCACTAAAATAAATTTTCCATCCATGAAGTGAAGATGTTAGCAGTCATAAGACAAGGTTACCTCCGAGTTGGCGTGGTGAGAACAAATTAATTACTGCTTTTGAAATCTGTGGAGTTTCTTAGCTAAAGGATATGATCATCACACTAAAAATAGCTGTGTTAGTTATTTAAAGCAGTCTGCCCCAATCTCACAGTAGATTTACCTTTCCAGCAGGCTTATTATATACATCAGGATTCCTGAGAGGTGTTGAAATGATGAGGTTTTATTTAACACGCTGCTGAAGACAGTTGAGTGGCAGACTGGTGCTGCTGCCTGTCAGCATGACTGGCTCAAAGCTTCCACTTTCTGTCCTCATTTCCCCCCTGAGATGGACCCCCTGACACTTTTTTCCAATCCTGCAGCCACTTCCATGAAGGGAATCACCAATGATCTGCACTCACAGCACACGCTTGCAAAGTTTTCGTGTTTGCAAGTCTGTGCTGGAAGGCTGGTTTTGAGTGACATCCCTTTTTTGCCTCCATAGGTATCAGTTTAGTGCAGTGGGAGAAAATAAACAGAACGGGATGTTCTTTACAAAATTAGAATTTTAAAGGGCTTTTCACTAAATAACTTACATTTGAGGATGGCTTAGGGAATATAGCCCTCCTCACTGGACAAGAAGCTGTCTGTCCTTGGCAGATTTTGTGCTTCCTATACTTTTTTTTTTCTTTTTCACCTGTCAGAGTCCTGATTTAAAAATGAATGTAGGAGACTAAGGTTGCTAATCACAAGCCTTTCTGCAGTTCATTCATGTTGACAAAGAAGATTTGCATCAACTTACGTTTCTTCTGATCCTTTCAGATATTGTTTTGTAGCCTTCACTATCAGAGTTATAAAGTGTATTGTTAAATGTCTCGTTTTCTAACCGAAATCTGCAGGCAAATGCTTGGTCTGGAAAAAAAAAAAAATTAAAAACAGAAGAAACAATTAGGTGAATCCCAGGATTACCTCCACAGTTGGTCTTTGGACTTTTTTATCTCGTGTATTTATGATATGAATTTATAAACCCAGAAATAATAATAATAATAATAATAATAATAATAATAATAATAATAATAATATCATGTGTGTCTAATGCAGTGGCTTTGGAACCTTCAGAGCTGAATCTCTCCAAGTTTGTCAGCTATCTCAATCCTCACGACTTGCTCACCATTCCTGTATTATTTAGGGTGCATCCCACTCCCTAATTCAACAGCCACTCTCCCATTGATTCCAGCAGAAGCAACACCAGCCTGTTAGACTCTGCAAGGCTCTGAGTGAGTTTAAATCCTCCTGAGTAGGTGGATGAGCCCTGAGCCAAAAGAAGGAAGCTTTACATAGAAAAGTCCAGACTAAAATAGAGCTGAAAGCAGTGAAGTTGGATGGAGGCAGCTTCTCCACTAAAGGAGTGTGAACTTCAGATGCTGTGTGAACTGGCATCATAAAGCAGATGGCAAAATACTCATGGGAGATTCTATATTATGAGATAATACCCCATAGTTATGGATAAAAAAATGTTAAGGTTCTATAAACTTACTGGAGCATACAACGCCTTTTAAGTCAGAACAGCCAGTATTTTGTTCTGAACACAAGTCAGTTCTTTTGAGACAGGAAGCAGGATCTGCAAAATAAATGTAAAAGTCAAGATAATCACTTCTGTGCGTGCATTAATATCTAATAAGAAAATAATGGAATTGGTGGAAATCTTTAATTGTGGCCAAGAAGTCACCTAAGCAGCAGCTCCTTTGGCCCAGTGAGAACTTGGAATTGCAAATTATAAAATTGGAGCCTATCAAAAGAGAGGCAGGTGGTGGGTGGGTAGGTGGTATTTGAGAACTGACTGAAATAGCATTGAGAACTCTGATTTCTTATGAGAGCTAAAGATACAGGTTGTGCTGTTACATGCTTGTACAGCTCAGGTAAGCTAGATGGAGTTTTCAGAAGTAAAAGTCACCTGTAATTTCTTTCGGAAGAAATATGTGTCATGGAGTCTCAAAATCTCAGTATGCTTGTCTGGACTTGCTAATCTGAATTATTCATGAAGGGCCAAAACCCATTAAAGGCTGGGATAGCAGTTTTTATGTTGTTAGCTCTTTGGATTGTATCTCCAATTCTCACAGAATTGAACATCATCTTTTGTTTCATATGAAATATGGATGACTTGGTCTATATTGTTCTTTTTAATTGGCTTACAATTTTTTGGTAGGGCTGATGGCTCCAGTTTACTAAAGAAAACAATTTTTTATTTTTATTCAGTAGAGAAACTAATAAATGAAAGCCAGTGGACTGAAGAATTGAAATATTTCAATGGAAATAATGATAAAAATTCCTTGGCTTTGTGGTCCTAAAGACTAAGAGACAGGGTAAGTCCATCAGAAGGAACCCTCACAGTCGACTGCTAAAATAATTGCCCTGGAATTATTTTGAGAATAATCAGGCAATCCACTAGAGAACTCAAAAAAGGATGGCAACAAGGACATTTTTGTTTTAGAGGTCAAGAAATGTTGGAAGAAAGTAACATTTGCCAAAAGTCAAGTTAGATCTTTCAAGTTATATAAAAAGAAGTTGTGAGCATTTTCTCAGCCACTGGGAAAGAATGATAAAGTGCAGCACAGTTTTATCAAAGGTGGATCATGCCAAAATAACCCAGTGGCTTCCTTTGACAGGCTGACTTTTAGATCTCTTCCAGTGGTGGAAAAGCAAAAGTATAAGGTGCCAAATGGTAATTTTGTTAGTGGAAAAGGTTTTGTCTAAAGGAATTGGCTAAGGGGGAGATGGTAATGGGGAGTTTTAAAAGGAGAAACCTTGATTTAGAGGGATATTATGTGTCATGTTCCTTCAGAATCAGTCTTAGCACAGAGACACAATTAAAGTGTTTGCCTTAATGTCTCTAACCTAGGATGAAATTAAAAAGGTAACAATGACAGCTAAGGACTGCCTGCATTCACTGCATGTAGAACCTGAGCTTCACACTGCCAGAATATTTTCTGGCAAATTTACAACCAAAATATCCTGACTTCTGTGCAGAATTATCTGGCTCAATAATACAACATGATCAGAAATTTTACAGAGCAAGCTCTTACACTTGCAAACTCTGGTTTAATTCAAGCAGTCCTATCCAAATAAGGGGATGAATCAAATAAATATAAAACGACTTGCAGGAATGAGATTCTGTGAGAACAAGTCCAGATCACATGGCAGCAAGATACTGTGAGTTTATATTAATTAAAAGGAAAAGCCAGGGTGATGGAGGATACCTGTTCGGACAGTGACTGAAGTAGCACAGGATGACACTGCCACGGAAATTGTGTACACTTGGCCAGGAAGCAGGTTTTTAAACACAGCTTGTGTCTCATTTGTAGTTTTTGTGTTTATCTCCTTCCCATCCGTGAGAGAGATGTTGTAGAGGCTGCTTTTGCTGCTACTGGTCCAGCTGAGCTGGATTTCTTCTTCAGTCACGTTCTGAACTTCGACGGACACCGTCACTGGAAAGCGTGAAAGTTTCATACAGCTGAGAGCAGTTCATTTCACTTCTGCAATTTTAGACATTTATTACTGAAGAAAAAGTACTAATGAAACCAATATAAACTCTTGTGTGCTGTTTTGGAGCTGATTTCAGTTTTTTACCTCATTCTCCCAAAAGAGCAGAAGTGAACCATTTGCTCTATAGACAGAAATAATACATTAATGCACTTTGTTTGGTGGCTCCAAAACACAAGTGCATGATATTCTGATTGCTTTTAGCCTTTGTAACTGCAGGCAAAGTGTGGCAAATGGTCAGAATTGTGCAATGTGGCTTTAAGATAATAGAGAATTGATGAGGCTGATGGCGAAAAATGTTAGCATTCTGAAGTGGACTGATATATGACCCATCCTGATATCCTCAGGAGGATGAATGTTTAAAATACCACCAGGATAAGCTAAGTTCAGAGCAGTAGTGAGGCATTTATTAAATGTGCTTCATAATAGGGTTAAGAAAACTCACCTATCACAGTGGTTTGTACCTGCAAGCAGGCACCCAGTGAACATTTACTGGGTCCAGGAGAGCTTTACAAAGGTGTAGAAACTGCCTTGATTGATATTTGCATAATTACACAATTTTCAGTGATTTCATCAAGCTTCCCTTTCTCAAATTATAGCCAGGGATTTTACCTCACAGCTGATATGACCAATGAACAAGAATATTGTATCTAATTTGATCATTTTCATTCTACTATTCAGTACCAAGTATTTACTTACTGCAAGGTGCTGATGTAAATGTGGTAGTGAAAACAGAATTAGATGTCAATCCTGTAAATCCAGTTGTATTGGTGTCGGGAGGTACTGGAGTTGTTGACCCTGTTCCAGTTGTATTGGTGTTGGTGTCTGGA
>VZSR01000920.1:12472181-12493456 GCA_013398615.1 Brachypodius melanocephalos
CTGGAGGGACTGGAGTTGTCTGTTCTGTGAAATAGAAATTTGGAGGCAGTGAGTAGAATTTATCTTGAAATTGACCAAGTTTATGCGTCTTGTTTTCATAAACAACTTTCAAAAAGCAAGCCCAGAAAGCGTGCTGCTATTGCTTGCCTAAATATTTAACTGTGGTATCAAATGAAATCCAATCCCTCCAAGGCCCATGTACATAGTTATAGTAAGATATTACCTAAGGAGGGTCAGGGAAGGGAAAAGTCCTTATATGCAATTTTTTTAGGGTTTGGGTTGGGTTTTTAACTTATATAAAGCAGTTACGTGAAGGTAGATCCTGCTGACAGTCTCTCCCTGGAACCTGGGGACTCTGATCAGTGAATCCTTCGTTGCATTGACAGGAATAAGTGGCTCCATCAGTGGTGCAAGCAGCATTTTGGTCACAGTCATTTAAACCTGGCTGACAGCTATTCCTTGCTACAGTGGAGTTAAACAAAACAGAAGAAGAGCAGAGATTTAGGTTAGTATTGGAAAAAGAGATAAACCAGGTACCATTTGCCTTTCCCCACCCAAATCCTGTTTCACCAGATGTTACTATCAGTGAAAAATACACACTGCTGCTTAAACTCATGGTGATGAACAAATTCATACCTTCTACAGAAGTATTTTGAAAATCAATGTGAAATACTGTGCTCTTGTTAAGGGCCTCTATAAAAGCATCTGAAATCTCTGATTTTGTTATATTTTGTCCAACATCCGACACAACGTCAAAGCTCGTAATCACACTCCCTTTCTCGATGCTATTTATTACAATACGTATTTTTGTTCTATTTTTTAATTCTTGTATCTTCTCTGGCAGATGTTTTGTTATCTACAAGGTAAAAGGTTTAAGTTAGTATCTATTTTTCTTCTTTAACATACAGCAGTATGCTAGTCATAGTTCAGTTAAAAGCAGCTCTCATAGTAGGAGAATATGTATAACTTCCAGACAGAATTTCATTTAAATCAGGGTCTCAGAAGACAACAATATAAATGAAAAATGACTTCTGCTTCATTTCTAACCATCACATAATCTTTCTCACCCGTATTTAAGATATCAGACCCAGACCCTCATGATTATTTGCATTAGGAAAAGCGTGGCAGAAAATAAAATTTTACTTCAGAATTTCTAAGCAAAATACCTCCGCAATGAACTTATTTTCAAACTCCTTAAATTCTGTACTTGATTTGTTCTGATATTCAGTCTTGAAAACTTCATTCATAATCCTAGTGGTTCCCCTGTAGACTTCAGCAGCTGTGGACATATGAAAGAATAACCAGACAAAATGAAGTTACTGTTTAAAAATGGTTTCTCAGCTAAGTAAGGCTTGGAATTAAAGTGCATGGAGCTAGGAGAGGCTAGAACATTGAACCACTGTGGTTCTAGCTGAGTAAAGTTTTGAATTTGTCAGGAGGACCAAGTGAGGCTCTGGATCTTAGCCCCATGAAAAATTTGCAGTCTGACTTTAAATTTCTGAAAGTTTGGCCTCCTTTTGCCTATTCATTTCAATATGTAGCTTGTTCATGTAGGTACTCAGTGTAAAAAGGCTTCATGATCAGGCCACGAATGTGTTAGTTTGCTAACAGAAAAAGAAAAAATTCCAGAGGAAATACCTGTCTGAACTGTCAAGGAGGTACTGACATTCTTAGAGCAAGTTGAAACATTCACGGATATTCGGTACTGACTGCCAGAAAGCAGATTTTCAAAGGAAGTGCTTGTTTCGTTTAGGGTTCTCTCCTGCATCTCTCCCAATTCTCCCCTCAGTCGCACTGTGTAAGGGCTGTCTCCTGTGCCACCTTGAGGTTTCCAGCTGAACTGGATCACTGTACTGCTCACCTTCTGCAGCTGGATGGACAAAGTGATAGGAGCTGGAAAGCAGAAAGGGAAATTCTTGTGAAACATGTAGTTATAGACTGTGTGTCTTTAAGGAACGAAGTATTAGAGGGAAACCGATGGCCTAGGGAAATATTGAAGCCTCTGGAACGTTTCTATCAAGATATGAAACATAGAATCCTATCACAAAATCACAGAATGGATTGGAAGGGACCTGAAAAATCATCTGGTTCTATGCCCCTGCCATGGGCAGCGACACCTTCCACTATCCCAGGTTGCTCCAAGCCCTGTCCAACCTGGCCTTGGACATTTCCAGAGACAAGGCATCCACAGCTTCTCTGGGCAACCTACCCCACCACCCTCACAGGGAAGAATTTCTTCCTACTATTTACTCTAGCACTACCCTATCTCACTTAAAAGCTGTTTGTCCTGTCACTACGTGCCCCTGCACAAAGTCCCCCTCCTAGGTCCCCTCTGGGTACTGGAAGGGGTTCTGTCTCCCCAGAGCCTTCTCCAGGCTGAACAGCTCCAACTCTTTCAGGCTCTCTCCATTGCAGAGGTGTCCCAGCCCTCTGAGCATCTTTGTGACCTCCTCTGGACCTCCTCCGTGTCTTTCCCGTGTTGAGGACCCCAGGGCTGGATGCAGCTCTGCAGGTGGGATCTCACCTGGAAGGGCAGAGGGGCAGAATCCCCCCCTCCCCTGCTGTCCAAGATATTTTTGGCTTTTTGGGCTGTGGGGGGCACATGGCTAAGTTATGCCAAGCTTTTCATCCACCAGCATCCTCAGGTCTTTCTCCTCAGGGCTGCTCTCAGTCCATTCATGCCCAGTCTGTGTTTGTTTGTGTTGGCACTGCCCCAACCCATGTGCAGGACCTTGCACTTGGCCCCACTGGACCCCATGGAGTTCACAGGGAGCCACTTCTGGAGCCTGTCCAGGTCCCTCTGGATGCCATCCCTTCCCCCCGCAGTGGCAGCTGCACCACACAGTGTGGTGTCATCAGCAAATTTGGTGAGGGTGCCCTCAATCCTGCTGTCAGTGTCACCCACAAAGACATTAAACAGCGCCAGTCCCAGGAGTGACCCCTGAGGGTCCACTCATCACTGGGCTGTCCTTGGCCATTGAGCCACTGTCAAAGACCAAGCTGTACCTTACTCTGTGTGTCTGTGTCTCCTACTGCATTCCATGAACACTGTGACTCTAGATCAGGGAACAATTAACCCCTTGGACTAATTGATCTTGAAGAATACCATGATGCACTAAAAATGGAAGTCATGCTGCCCTTGTTTTTTTGGGTGCAGAGGTACTACAAAAGGCTGCATTTTCCTCTTTTCCATCTTTGATTTACTTTTTTACCTATCGAAAAATGATGAGAGGTTCAATGCTGAATATTCTTTGAATATGGGCAGGTAGCCCTTTGGCAAAAAATTAAAGATACACTAGAAATGAATTCATATTGAAACAAATAGGAATTGAGCTAGCAAAAAAAACCCCAAAAACTCAAATGGATCCTCCCAATGAAAAAACGTCCTCTAGTATTCCATAAAAGGAAATTTCAAGACAAAAATCAACAAAAGCAATAAAAAGCAATAAAAACCAATAAAAACCAATAAAAACCAACAAAAAAACCCAACAAAAACCCAACAAAAACCCAACAAAAACCAATAAAACTGACATAAGCTGGCCTATGCGGTATAACTACATGGCATTTTACCCCTGTGGCACTGCCTAAAACAAGGAGTGTCATTTCAAAAACAACTCCAGACAGGAGCTGCAGCTTTTCAGAAAGTAGATAGGTGCAGGGATTCGTGTTCCTGGATTAAATTCCCAACTTAAAAAAAGACATTGAGAAAAGCTCAAATTCCAACCAAAAATAACAATAATGAAAGAAAAATTATGCTCAGTCCTTCCAGAAATAGAGAAAAATAAATTTAGTGTGTTTAAGGATGTGTTAAATGTGTTAAAATACTCACAGCAAGTTCCAGTGAAAGGAGGATTAACAGATGTTGATTTACTAAGGCTTCTCATGGATGGGGTTGCCAAGGATGTGGAAGGGAGGGAATGGGAGGTGCTGGCAGTGGGCTCAGCTGTTCTGATCTCCTGGTTCATGGTGAAGCTTTCTTGTCCAGGAGGGATGGTGGCACTGCTGCCTGCAGAGGCTGTGGCTGTGGAAGGCGAGGGGCTCCCCGTGAAGGATGCAGTGGCTGTCACCTGTGTGAGGGCTGTGGAGGTGTGTCGAGGTGTCTGTGTGCTGCTGCCTGCTGTGGATGAACGGCTGGATGCAGTGGTGTGTGAGGCAGGAGGGGTGATGGAGGCAGAAGGCACTGAAGCAGTGCTGGCTGTGCTGGGAACTGGGCTGGGTGTCACCTCCTCTGCTGTCACAGCGCCTGGCTCCACACCTGGGACACTGGAGAACCCCAGTGCTGTGGGTGGGTGGGATGTGGTGGCCAAGGGTGTTCCAGAGGTGCTGCTGGTGCTGCCGTGCTGTGGGCTGGGAGTCACAGCTGGGGAGCCCTCGGGAGAGGAGGACGTGGAGAAGGAGTGGCTGGTTGTGGCTGAGCTGAGAGGCGTGGAGGAAGCAGTGCCACTCTCTGTGCCTGTGCTGGGGGCAGCGGTGCCAGTTCCTGCTGTTGGCAATGCTGGGCTCACTGCCCTGCTCTCAGCAGACATCCCCAGTGCGCTCCCTTCCCACATTATTGTGGGTGTAGTGACCACGCTCCCTTCATCCACCATCATCATGGTAGAGGGGGACAGCCAGGCTGTGCCCAGGAGGGAATTGTTTGTTTGGGTGTTGGGCTCTGGCACAGAGGCATTTGAGCTGTTTGCAGTGGTCTCGTTGTTTGTGCTCCCCGAGGCATTGACGTGGCTCTCAGAGCTGGCAGTCGTTGCGTTTCCTCCCTCCAATGCCATCACAGCACCTGTCAGAATTTCAGAAATGTGGATTATGGATGGCTGCCCTGTGATTCTGTGAAGTACTTTAATAGTCTACCAAGTATAACTTGGTTCTTGTGTGAAAAATTCACTTAACCTTCTCATCTTCATTATTATTCCTTTCCTTCCTCATTTCCCCTTTCATATTCTTTGCTATTCCTCAATACCATGAAATTTATGTTATTTCCTTTTCCATTTGTGTAAATTTGAGGAGATCTTACCAATTTCCTGGTAATGTTTTTTTTTCCTTCCTCATTTCCACTTTCATATTCTTTGCTATTACTCAACTACAATGAAATTTCTGTTACTTCCTTTTCCATTTGCATAAATTTGAGGAGATCTTACCAATTTCCTGGTAAGATAATACTTTATTTCTGTATAAATATAGAGATTTATATTACCTTTCTATTCCTAGTCTTCATTTTTTTTTCAATTTTCTATGTACTTTTATTTTTGTAAATATTATTTCATTTGAAGTAAGGACAGGGTTTAGTGGTGGAGTCATCAGTTTAAGGTTAGACTCATTCCTAAAGGTGTTTTCCATCCTTAATGATCCTGGGATCCTATGATTGCTCTAAAGTAAAATTCCTAGAGAATTAACAGGGTAATTAAAAATTAGTGGAATGCATTTTTCAGCATAATTTTCTCCTTACCTGTTTGTGTACATTTTATTGCTTCGATTTTTTTATTTTGCAAGGCATTTATTCCTTTTCTAATTACTTTCTGTCAGGCAGGAGACACCAATTTTTCTGAAGATATCTTTCTGTTGATGTTCTAAATCGTATTAATCCTGGGTGAAAATTTGTTGCCTTCCTGTGTTTACCTCTTTTTCCAACTACAAATAAATTGTAACTCCTGTAGTTTGCAAGTGTGAAGATGACAACATTTCTAACAATCCTAAGGTTTGTTTAAAAAGAAAATCAACCCCTTTTTCTGTTGTGATTAAATAATCAGGCTAATTTGGACTTATTTAATTCACTTGATCTGGTAATTCGACTTTGATTTTGAAGAGTGGCTTTGTTCCTGCTAAAAACTCAGGCATATCCTCCTGCCTTCTTGCAATTTTACTCCTTAGCAACACTTAATTATTATCCTGGATCTTTGGGTTTGGCTGAATGAAACTTAGAGGATTCTAAGTGTGTACTGGAGCAGCTCTATCAAATTCTTAAGAACCACATTAATTAACTTCTTTTGACTCTATTCACCTGTAAAATGAAGGTGGTATTTTCATATTGTTTGATGTCTACATGGAAACTCGTAATGTAACAAGACATATTTTTCAAGATTCTTCCTACAGACTCGTATCTTTTCCACACCCAAATACAGTTTGAATTGTAAGGTCTCGTGCTTGTATCTCTCAGATTATTAACAGCAGGTATTGATCAGTCAAGAAGCTTGTGTTCATCTGCACTGAATGACATGAAACCATACATTAAGAATAAAATAATGTAGCCCCCTGAATTTCTAGATTTTTTTTAATCTCTTGGAGTGCAGTGAGAGAACAGCACAATTAATACAACCTAATGCATGTTTTAATGTGTCTTTTCCTAAAGAGTCTTTCAGAGGAGAAAAATTGGCAAAATGCATCATTCATAACTGAGCTTAGGGGTAAAAAAAGTCATAAAATCTGGTCAGACACTGTATGTTTGATCTTTTAGTTGTGAGTTTTCCGAATACTTTGCTCTCATTCTTTTACCTACTTACAGCTTTATATCCCTACTAAAATATCTGCTGAAATCCAATGCTAACCACAAAAAAAAAAACCAAAAAAAAACCCCAAGAACAATCCTGTAAATATTGAATGTTGTTGGATTTTTTATTTATTTTTAACAGTCTCCCTTCCTTGATTATCCTTTTAAAATGTTTCTCAAGGGCATCCCCTAAATGGATAACGACAATAAATAATCAAATATATTTTTACTTACAGAGGGAGACAGCAAGGATGAAAAGCCAGAGGCAATTCCGAGTGCCCATGTTGAGTCTTCCCCTCCTTGCAGCGCTCCTCCTGTGCCTGAGAGTGACATTTTGAATGGAACACTTTGGTAATTTAAACAGGGGCGAGGCTGCAACTGTTACGTCCCAGCCTCTGCCAGTCGCTCACGCACATTTGGGATCGCGGCCAAGGTAACGAAAATCTCACACCTGACCTGTTCTGTAATAAATTCCAACGTTGGCTGTCAAAGCATGCTTGCTTTTCCTTAGTGGAGCAAGGTCTGAGTGTGATCCAAAGGTGAGCCAAAGACAGGAAGAATTTAGTGAGCAGTTCATCTGAACACATTTTTGGTCAGGGTATTCAATAGGCAAAATATTCCAACAACCTTGGGTTTGGGCAATGCATGACTAAGATCCAGAAATGAGGAGCCTTGGGTCCAAAAGTCTTGCCCTAATTCATAGATCCACCTTTTTTTTTCCTCCATATTTCCCTGTATTATTAATTATTTAGGAGCAAATGTTTAAATATTCAGTCCTAACTTGCATGTTTATTGTATTAGAACAACAAATTGATAGAAATGCACCAAACAGATGCCAGTCGTTGGTTCTGCAATAATGTAAAGAGATTGGAGTGGTTGTAAATCTCCATTATTTCACTTCTTTGAAGCAGGTGGTACTGGATTACCAGGCTTGTCATTCTTAGCTGAGTTTATCCCCATTTTCTTCAGCAGGTAAATTCCTCCTAACTATAGGCAGCTGCCATGGACAACCCCAAATTTAATTTTGGTCACCAAATGGTCACCAAATCTGGGTCACAACTTTAACTCAGTGATGTCAAACCTGCCTCTCTGTGCCTGGGGCTCATCAACGACTTAAACATTTACATTTTGTCATATTTTTAATACCTTACCCTGCCTGAGGTTTTTACTGGTAAAAGTCTCCATTAAATCATTTGCAGTGAGATTTTTTTTTCCAATCACACTATGTGAGAGGAATGCTGTCTTGAGTAGGGTGGGATGGGGTGGAGTGGGGCAGAGTGGCCTGAAGAAGGAAGATCATTATTTACCTAATTCTTTCTCAAGTTTCTTGTAGACTTGCAAGACCTGGCACACCTATAACTGCATAAATTCCAGGTTTTGCTTCAGCAGCTGTTTTCTAAAATTGGTTTCATTTTGGTTTTTACTCTGACAGGGAAGTGAAACAAATATTCCTTGAAATAATTCCTTGACTTAAGGGTATTGTTCTCTGGTGTGAGACAGCAATTTCAGCTTTGTGCCTTGTTTGATGTAGAAACTCCTGACTCAGTCAGATCTTTTCTTAGCAACCACTTGTTTACAGATCGAACTGGGATTCTTAGAGAATAAATACAAGCTATTTCTGCTTGCATAAATAATTGGAAATCACATTTTCCTTCTGCTTAGGAGGTCAATGCTGTCAGACATCTCTCTCTTGGACTTCCACAAGACCAAACCCAGTCTCTAATTCATGCTCAGATGGGAACCCTAGGGGTATAATTTCACACATCAGGGTAGTTTTTGACCCTAAACCCTTTCCCTGACCTCTACAGGTCCTCCTCACATGCAAATAACCTTTAATGAGGTTGCCAGCTATGGAGGACAGGGTGGGAAATGCCACTCCCTACTTTCTTAACCAGGATTTTCTATGAAATTACAGCCGTGGAAACTTGGCTGCAAAGTCTATTAGGTCAAATTCTTAGTATCTTAGAAGCACCACTGGTTTTTAGTGATGCTTAAATTGTGTGAAAGGAGAAGTCTTTTATGAACCAGAAGAAGAAACCAAGTTTGGATTTGGCAGCATAAGCCTGATTTTAGTAACATGCAACAAATGACAAATAGCACTTTAAAAAAACCAAAAAAACAAAGCCCAAACCCAAAAAACCCTCAAAACCCCCCCAAATCTCTCTCCTTTTTTTCAGAAAATAGATACAGCAGAGGGGCTGGATGTTGCATTAGAGCCTGTCAGCAGGACTGAGATTCAGATGAGATCCTCTGTTAGGCAGCATCAACCCCACGGTTTCTCTTCCTTCACCTTGACAATGCCCCAAAACCAAACCAACTTTTAAACCAGCTTGTCATGCACTTTACTGTAAAAGCTGCTTTCTGGTAAACATAGAACAAGTTTTGCCACATGCCTTAGAGGTAAGAGACCTCCCAGTATGAAACTGGTGACCTTTCTCAAATATTTTAAGTTCCTCGTGACTCATCTCACCAACCTATAAATTGAAGATTTAAATGATCACTTAATTCTTACATTTTTTTTTTGGAAAGGTGCTGAGAAGACTCAGGTTTCACCTAGAGTTAGAAGGTGAAGATACACGAGGAAATAATAAGATTAAATGACACATAGTTCACTTGCAAAAAACCTTGTCATTCCTTTGGGGTGATCAAAGACTGAGGAGTTTGAAAAAAACCCTGTCTTTAGATACTAATTTCTATCTGCTTAAAACCACGTTGTTAAAAGCTTGTGTTTACCAAGGGTTTAACTTCTCAAAACAAACAAAAAAAAAGATGGATGAAGCTAAAAGAAATACAGAGGGCAGCTGAACAGGTGAAGGCAATATCTTTTATTAAATCAAAGAATACAATGTGGAGAAAAACAAAATTCTTGTGGGCTTCTAAGCCCCTCAGCCAACTTGAATTGGAAGCAGCAAGTGTTGGGGAGAAATGCTAGTGACAGCTGAAAAACAGCCAACCCATTCTGAGCCACTCAGTTTTCTGATTTTCCCTCCTGACAGCCATCCCCAAACGCTTCCAGACTCTCACTTGTCATTTTGTAAGTCAGAGATGGAATTTCTTGTGGAAATCCCAGTTTGGGGGAAGGGGATAATACTGGTTTTGACTTCTTTTATCCTGCTGTAGCACCAAACTTACATGTCCAAGAACTTCCAAAATCGTGTCAATACTGCCAGTGAGGATGTGCATTGGTCTGTGGGTGTTAGGAGTGAAGGAAAAATGGGGTTTTTAGGTAAGAACTGTACTTCCCCTGTGTGTAAAAATGTCTGTAAGCTCACATAACTGTCACTGGTAAAAATCAAAATGTGTTTCATCATCACAGAATAACACAAAGTGGGCTCTGTGGCCAAGCTGTTCCCAGAAGGAAATGCTGGTGAGTGAAACAGCCTTAGGAAGCAGGATGGACCTGCACTGTCACAAAGTGTGCTCACAACATGGATTTCAGACATTCAAACCCTCCTGCCTTCTACAATCACTCAAGATTATTATTATTGCTCTTCTTGTTGGTGTTGTTTTAACTTTATTTTCATTATTATTATTCATATTGATGTCATAGTTTTAATACTAGCTGTGGGTCAGTGACATTTCCAGCTGCCATTCTGCATTATTTACAACCACACCTGTGGAAGAAGTGCCCTACCACTGAATTTTCTCCTCAATTCCTCAGTGTGTGATTGTGATTCCAGAGGGCTCAGCTCCCCTGAGCAATGCACAGCTGCATTATTCAGAGGAAACCACTGGGTTTGTTCCTGTGTCAGCCTATTACATATTAACTCTGTCTCTTAGGTTTTTATTTTATGTTTACACTCTCATTAATCATAAATCATGAGATTCTCCCATGTCTAACACTGCTTCCAGAAAAGCTACCTTTTGTAATTTCAGTGACAGAGATAATGTGGATTTTGTTTTGTTTTGGTTTGGTTTGGTTTGTTTTGGTTTGGTTTAGTGGGTTTTTTTGTTTGTTTGTTTGTTTGTTTTTTTAACAACTCTCTTATTTTCAACTGATTTGTGCATTTCTAATTTGGTGTGATTTCAAACAGCACAGTTATGATAAATCCCCAAAGCCCCAAAACATTCAAAGTGTTTGGCTTTAAATGTGCACTCGAATCTTACAGGTCATGAGGGTTTAAAATGTTACAGGGTAAAAAAAACCATATTTCTGAGAAGCATTAAAATTTAATCAGATGTAAGGAAGTTAGATGGTATTAGCACTGGGTATTCAAAGAGTATAAATTGTCTTGACTTGAGACCTAAACAACACAACATGTTCCAGCAGTGTCCCTTCTCCCACATCAACCACACTGAAGACTTTCTTAAAACCAGATCCAAAGCTCAGACCAGGCTAAGAAAAGTCAGGATTTTTTCTTGAGGAAAAAAAAAAATTAAAAAAAAAAATTAAAAATTAGAGAAATGAAAAGGAAAGAAATGAGACAAAGGTACCTCTGTGTGCCTCCTAGATTTAGGGAATTTGAAGTTCATGTTGAGATACTTTTAAATGCGTTATAAACTTGCTGTTTACAGCTGGCAAAGCTGAGTTTTGTGGAGGGCTGGCGAGGCAAGGTGCTGAGCCACAAAGGTGATGAGGGGGCTCTGACTGGCTCTGACCAAATGAAATCCACATTTTCATTCCCAGCCTTGCACTGGATTATCCTGAAAAGAGCAAATGGAAGAGGAATCAGGTAAAAAACACCAGGACAAAGAGAACAGATAAAAAAAACAGAGATGCAGCTGAAACAAATCAGTGCCCACAGGTCACAGCGTAGCTTTGGAATCCCTGAGGCTTCCAAAACATGGATTTGTCAAAATGCTCTGGAAATAAGGGTAGCAAAAACAGGGAGAAGCTTTCTGTGCAGGGGAGGGGTTTGGGAGAGGGGGAAGTGCTCTGCATTTGGGCAGGGCACAAAACCAAAAGCAAAACACCATCAGAGGATGTTCTGCCTCACCCAGCAGCACTGCACAGAGAGCAGCCAAGGTGGCTCTGGAACCAGAATCAGAAAAACTCTGATAATCTGCATTTATACCAATGACTCCGTGCTGTTTCTGTGATTTCATTTCTTTACTTCTTTCTCCTGTGCTGTGCATTTCCATTGGTTTGCTCTGCCAGGGGATAAAGCTGTGCAGTCCCCATAACTCTGGGCAGGAAAATGAAGAGAAAATTACTCCAGAGAAGAAATTCCAGTTGTCCATGAAGCAGCATCACCAACACAACATCTGCTGGAGGAGCACATTAAAATACCCCACTGCCAGAGAACAAATACCCACGTTAATCAAAGATGACAGGTGAAAATAAATAAATTACCTGTGGGTTCCAGGGTGGAATTCAAGAGCACTGAGCCAGGGATTGTTGCCAACAGTAACAGCACAACTTCAATAACCACAGCTCTGATGCTCTCTATCAACCCTTGTGATCATTTATTTTGTTTCACCTATAGATATTGGAGCAAAGAATTCATTCAATCAGCACCTTTTTTTTGCCATAGATATTTCACTGTGTTTTTAAGAAGGGTATTCTATAAATCACTTTTTTACCCCTTCCCAGCCTTAGTCCACAGAAGCGAGCCACAACATTTTGAAAATTATTTGGGCTCAGCATTAACACAAGTAGCAGTAGGTGTGAGAGCCACAGGAATCACTGTGGTGTTTCAAGAGTCTGAATCTTAATCTCAAGACTCAAAATGTCACCACCCTCCACAGAGCTACAAGGTGAAAAATAAAATTTTCGATCTGAAGGAAAGTTTTG
This sequence comes from Brachypodius melanocephalos, assembly GCA_013398615.1. Taxonomy (NCBI): domain Eukaryota; kingdom Metazoa; phylum Chordata; class Aves; order Passeriformes; family Pycnonotidae; genus Brachypodius; species Brachypodius melanocephalos. The sequence continues at coordinate 12,484,394 of VZSR01000920.1, forward strand.
GTTGCATTAAGGCTGAACAGGCTGGTTTTGACTCTTACCTGAATTTAAACACTTTGCTTTCCCAACTCTGTGAAATGACAATGTTATCCAAAATACACAATTATAAAGGCAAAGTCAAACTTGTTTGACAGTATTTTGGGAAGAAGGGTTGTGATAAGTTTTCCATGATAATTCCAGTGAAAACAGTCTACTTCTCAGGGAGATTTCATGTAAACAAGTTTTGTTTTTCAACAGTCTGTTATCTATGGGAGAGAAAAGGTAATTAAAGACCTTTCAATGGAGCAGTTTTTTTGCCAGTGATCACGTTGACCATTTGATCGTGTTGATGATCCATGTTGATCATTTTCTTTGATGTGCTTTAGGGAATGACTGTGCAAGAAAACTTTGCTCCATCTTAGGCTGCCCTATTTCATACCTACACCCTTTTTCATTGTAAATCATTACTTTTGCTTCGACACAATGTGAAAAATATCACCACAGCCAGGATCAGGGTTCCAGACTTCCACCACCTTTTTTCAAAGTGTTGAGGTTTAAAAAATAAAAAAAATTAAAAAAAAAAATCCCAAACAAACAAACAAAAAAACCCCACCAAAAACACACACCAAACCAAACTGTTTTGTTTTTTTTTTCTAGAAATGGGAAGTGAAAAAGAAAAGAATGTGCCCAAATATCACCCTCAACACAAATATCACTAAATAGGAGCTATGGACTTCTCCTGGGCCCCAAGGCCAGAGACAAAAATTGGCTAAAATCACACTGCTTTAGAGCTCATCCCTCTAAAGCAGGTTTATTTTGGGGAGAACCAGGGAGTGAGTTAAGAGTTAAGCCCTGTGAGTGATCAGAGGTTCGGTGCCTCACCTCTCTCCCTTGCCCACATTATTTTAGAAGCATAGATGTCACTGGGGAGAATGTGTTACCTCTTTTTATTCAGAGAAGGCATTTGTGGAAGCTTTTCTCTGTTTTGTTTGTTTGTTTGGTTTGTTTTTTGCAAAGAAAGGCTCCAATCATACATTTTCCATTTACAGGTGCAAGATCTGAAAGATTCAGGACCAGAATTAGAAGATGGGACCACCATGAAGAAAATGTTCTTGTGCTAAGGGCATGTGGGGATCTCTTTTGGCCGAGGGCTGAATGCTGATCATGAATTGGTTGCTGTGCTAAATGAGTGATTTCCCTCCAAGAATTCACTCTACACATTTGAGTGAATTTAACCACCTCTGTGCAGCAGCCAAATATTCCATGTTTGAGCAACTTTGGGATCCAGTCTGGGTTGAATCCCTCTGCACAAACAGCACAAGGGCAATGGAGCTGCTCCCTGCCAAGCATTCAGGCAGAGGGACTGGCATTGGATTTCTGAATTTCAGGGACACTGGATTTCCCACTAGCTCAGCCTGCAGAGGAACACACAGATAGTTTGTTCAAATTTTCTTCCACTAGTTCAATTTTTCTTCCACAAAGAATTCAGAGTTTTGCTCACTTAGCAGCAAGGCACTTACAACCTGTTTATCTGGACAGGTATGCCTTCTATAGAATCATCCCATGGAAAATCTGGGATTTATCCTTAAACACTTAAATAGCCTTAAACCCTGGCATTTATCATTAAAAACAGTAAATAAATGGAGGCATGAATCAGGTAAATGGCAATATAATGAACTTCTTCAAAGCAGTGAGCAAATATAAAAATGAGATAATAGATTACTCACGTAATTATACAAATATGAATATTGCATGCATCATAAGACACATTACCCTGCAGGTGTGCACAGCATAGAATCACAGAATGATTTGTTTTGGGAGGGACCCTGAAGATCATCTCAATCCAACCCCCTGCCATGGGCAGGGACAATTTCCACCACAACAGGTTGCTCAGAGCCCCATCCAGCCTGGATATAGAGTTACAGAAATCTCCCTCTCTAAAAATACACAGCCTGACTCTCCCACTCTCTGCCTGTCCTCAGCACCACAACAGAATGTCAGTGCCAACTACCACAATTAGTGACAAAGTTAATTCCCTCAGTGTGTGGATTATTGAATGCTTCTGGCTGCTTTTTTTTTTTTTTTTTTGTCTCACAATGAAAAACAGCACTAACCTTTGTGTACTTCGACAAAAAAAAAGAGATAATTACCTGTAATGAGTGCTCAGTATACCCAGGCATGGCATCACAATCCTTTTTTGTGCTCCAAAGCCTCACCAAAAATGTCCCTGCACAACACAGGTGTGGGAACAAGAATTCGGTGACATATGTGAATAAGGAGTTTGAACAGCCACCCCATAGGTTTGTGAAAGATGTTTCAGCTTAAGATGATCTTAAATTTTCCTGTGATGTTGCTCTGGGGCAGCTCAAAGACCTCAAGCTCCTTTCTGTGTTCACAGAATTGCCAGGTGGGCTCAGCTCTCTGTGCCTCTTCCAGCTCATTTCTGAGAAACCCTTTTGCAAGTCAGATATGAAAACAACAAGGGCTTAGCTGGAATGCAAATTATTCTTCTGGGGCCTGCCAGCATTAATGGGAGGAGGATGGGACCCATATTCTTGTTTTCTTTCATTTCAGGGCTGAATATAATGGAAGGCTGTGTTACTGTCTTCCTCCGAGGGCTCCAGCGGGAGATCAATGACTGAGACTTGTCCTCTGCTGTTATTTCTTTTTGTCTCCGTTCCTTAGAATGCTCTTTTCTTTCCTCGCTTTGATTTGGTCTGGTTTGCTCTCCCGAGGGGTATTAATTCAATAATTTTGCAGCCTAGGCTCTGGCTTTGGAGACTTTCTGCTCCACCAGCCTGATCAGTCCCCGGCTTTCAAGACAAACACACGATAACCTGGCACATTTATCCAGCAAAAATGCACCCAGAAACAAAGGGATCTTATGGCAGGCAAATGAGTTAATGATCCTTCCCTAAAGCACCCTTTCTTTAAATGAATCACCACCAAACAAACCTTCAGGTCCCTGTATGAGCCCTGCAAAGGAAATGTGTGTGAGGAAGAGGGGCAGCGCCAATCTCTGCTCCCTGTGGACAGGGCTGGAGGGAATGGCAGGATGTGGTGTCAGGAGAGGTTCAGGATGGATTTTGGGACAAGGTTCTTCCTCCAGAGGGTGGTTGGGCACTGAATAGGGAATGGGCACGGCCCCAAGGCTGCCAGAGCTCCAGGAGTTTGGACAACACTCTCAGGCACAGAGTGGGATTTTTGGGGTGTCTGTGCAGGGCCAGGGGTTGGACTCTGATCCTTGTGGGTCCCTTTCAAACCAGGATATTCTGTGATTCTGTATTTCAAGTGTAGAGTGCATACGATAGCAAGAGGATCTGTGATCACTAGCAAATAAAACATTAACTACTTAAATAAATACTTAAATAAAGCATTAAATACTCAATTTAATTATTAATACTAATCATTAAAATTTAATAATTAGTAATAATAATTATTAATTGTTTATCATTAATTCTCAATTCTCAAATCTCAATTATTAATTATTATTTATATGTCCATTCAAGTCATCTGAGCTCGTGTTGACATTGGCAGTCATTTGATTTCAGTGCCTAAGGATCATGAAACAACCCCGAGGTTTGCATCTCTACAGTAGCTGCCATTTGAGGTTTTCAGAAGGTTCTGGAAACATGATTTGGCTGCATTTCACAATTTATCTGCCCCAAGGATTCTGCTGAGATGGATTTCCCTTGTTTTATTAACAGAGAAATTTAGTGGTTAGATATCTGGCTGAAGTAGTTCCACAAAGATTTCCTGAAGACTACAGATATCACTCCTTAGAGACTAAAAATCTGCCCATGGAAAGCTTTCATCTAATAGTGCAGCAGATCAATTAGTGCCACAAGAGGTGAAGAACTGGTGTATGGAAATTCCAAGCACTTTCTATTTCGATTTCAAAATTTCAAACCTTTCTATTTTCCTGAAGAAAGCTTAAAACCCAAATATGCAAGTGATTGAACAACACCAGGATATGTATTCTATTTAGTTATTTTTGTTGAAACAATGTAAGTTATGGACAGATGTAGATGGATAGAAAGAGAGGAGCTTTAGGATTGTAAATGAATTTCTTCAAGAGAGGAAGAAATGGTTACCTACTGCTAACTGGAGTACCTCGAGGTACATTTTGCATGTGCACATTTATTGCTCATTCTCCCCCACGTGTCTCCCTGATAAACAGGTTTCTGATGGGGGAATGGAGACCAGTGTGCAAAATGGAATTGGTGTGGAGGGTGATAAATGCCCCTGTGTGTGGGACATAAGGGGAGGTGGCTGCAGGAGTCACTGAAATGAAAAAGCCTCAGTGCTGAGGTCCTCGTGACATGTGTGTCCTCACAGCACAGAGAAAATGCAGGAATATATGCACATGTGAGATATAAATCACAAAGGCTGTTGGTAAGTAATCTCCTCTTCTGTGATGCGACATCTATAACTGCATGGGAGATGTGTTACTGCATGGCACGGAAAAAAACCCCATAAATATTCCTTAGATCAGTGGCAGGGTATTTTGCATAGAGTTTATTTCTTCCACCGTCACTTTCTGCACTGTGATCTCCTTGGGAAAGGGACAGTCATGTCCTACAAAGGGCCAGCACAAAGGACAGTGGCTCCACTGCCCATCTGCCCCCTCTGCTCTACTGTGACACAAATTATTAAACCCACTTGCTTGGCATTTCCACTGCCTTTGTCTCCCGGTTACTGTTGAAGGCACAAAAGGAGCTGTGGACTCACTCTCAAGAAGTGAAAACTGGCTACAAATTCTGAATTAGTCTTGTAAGAAGCTGCTGAGAATTCAGCTTACAAGAAGGATGGAGAGGAACTATTTATGAGGGCAGGTGGTGGCAGGGCAAGGGGGAACAGCTTCAAATTGGAAGGGGGCAGGTTTAGATGAGATATTTAATAGAAATTCTTTATTTTGAGGGTGGTGAGGCCCTGGCACAGGTTGCCCAGTAAATCTGGGGCTGCCCCATCCCTGGAAGTGCTCAAGGCCAGGTAGGGTGATGTGGGGTTTTTATCTTCTTTTTTTCTTTTAGAGCCGGGATTAAATGCTTGAGAGATGCAGTTTGTGTTCAGACTCAGATGTTTATTAATTCTTATCTATGTTACAGTCTCACAAGTTGTGAGTTCTAGCTAAAAAAGTGAAAAATGGCTCTGTCTCTTAACTCTTTCCAAGATCTTTTAAGCACAAATTGTCCAATTATGAAATGACACCGAAATTATTTTTACTTTTAACCCAATACCCAAACACCCATGGTCTGCAATGCGGATTTTTCTACCCAATTACAAGAGAGCACCCAGACCCATGAAGAAGAAGGTCCAAAAGGACTTGGCCTCCACCCTAAAACCTCCATCCAGCTTTATATATATTACTGTATTCTAAACCCTTAAATTCCAAGTTTTCCACCCTGTGATATCACACACTTCTATTCAAACTCCACACCCATAATCCCAGTGCTGTCATTCAATTTTGGAAGCTTCTCCAATGCCTCAGGGTTTGCTTGGGGGTCAGTGCCTGTCAACACAGAAAACCTAAAATTCTCAGTGCCCAGGGTTCCAACAGGATGAGGCCCTGAGCAACCTGGTCCAGTGGAAGATGTCCCTGCCCATGGCAGGGATTGGAACTGGATGATCTTCAAGGTCCCTTCCAGTTCAAACCACCCAGTGATTCTCTGATTCTGTGACAACTTTCTGCTCAGCTCTGCTGCGTAACCAGAAAAGGGGAAATTACCCTGGTGGATGAGGAGGAAGGGAAGGGAGAAACAAGCCAAGGAAGGAGCCCCTCCTTTATTTAGCAATCCTGAATCCACCCATCACTTTGCAATGTTAATAGTCAGGTGAAAGCTGCCTTCTAACCTGAGTGACTCAAACAGCAGGTGAATAAAATTTATGGGGAAAGTTTATTCATGTGCAAGTGTAAAAGAGAAGTGCACGCCCCGGATACTTAAAGGAAAGCAATAATTCAAGTACTCTTGAAGTATATGGAGGCTAATCCAGGCTATGGATTTCTTATTTAACTGTGGGGTTTGTTGGCTGAGTGAAAGTATTTTCATAAATCTGACTCCAATTCACACTACAGATGCTGTCCAAACAAACAACACTGCCTGAAAGTTGAAGTCAAGTGTCTAAAATTAACCACAAAGGTCAGAACCTGCATTCAGTTGAGGAGAACAAAAAGACTCCGTTGCCATTTCTGATCTTATCACTGCAGATCTGTGTTTGCTTTTTCCTCAGCACATTCTTTTCTCCTTGTTCCTGGGTGTAAGTGCCTCTTGGCCCAGCCTGAGAGCAGGATTGGGGAGGGCTTTTCCCATTGTCCGTTTTGTGGTGGCACGTTGTGGCTGACTGCACTGGGGTAAGGAAAACCTGAGGGATGAATGAAGGGACCAGTTCTGCACTGCCTGAGAGGAGGTTTGGGAAAAAACCATGACTTGGCCACAGCCCAACTCCTCCAAACTCAAAGAGATCCCAACTGGAAACAGAGCACATCCCACTGGCGTGTTCAGGTGATGTGCTGAAATTTGTCCCACCTCTAGTCACATTATAAACACTTTATAAACTATAAACTGGTTTGTACTGTGATGTGCAGCCCCTTAAAAGCGTCTTCCCCCTGTCCCAAATGTGGTTTTGTAAAACCCCTGCCCTCACTGCTGCGTGTGCAGCCTTGGGTCACCTGGGGACAGGTAAGCAGAGCAGCTCCCAGGAGTGGCAGGTCTCTTCTTGGTAAGCAGGACAAAACAATCTCCAGGCTAAAGTACACAGCACAGCAGCTCTCCATGAGGTCAGGCTGGAAGGGAATCTCATTATCTGTTTGTATCTATAGACAAGTTTGTGGGTTTGCTTATTTCCTGCATAATAGCACTGGAAAGCAACACTTTCCCAAACTCATGCCAATTGAAATTAATAGTTATTGTCATTGCTGCCAGTACAGAAATAGAGGAGGTGGAGGGAGGAGCACTTAGAGGTTCATTATCTGACTGGAAAAACACATTTTCTGTCCTAGGCTGGTCTCTCCACTAAGTGATTCAGCCAAAGATATTCTTGCAGGATTCCAGAAAGGGTCCACTCTTATCTCATGGAGCCAGAGATTTGACTCATTGTGGTTGGCTCTCCAAACTCCCTTAATATCCCAAAGCTTTCCCTCCTTTCTCCAAGCCAACAATATCTTTGCTTGTCTATGTATAAAAGAACAAAACCAAGGAGGGTTCTGATTTTGTTGAGATTTACCACCCAAACCATGAGCAGGTCAATCTTGCTGGTGTAGTGAATTTACCAGATACACTCCAGCCTTGCAAGAATTCAGTTTCATAGTTTTTTCAAAGTATTTTCAGCCAAACTACTGTTGGCTGAAGAGGAAGAGGATTCTGTCTACCCCAGGTGAAAGGGGGAAGACAGAGGAGTTTTAAATGAGTAGGAATGACAGAGGAGTTTTAAATGAGTAGGAATGAAAAAGCAGTTTTCAGTTGTGGTGCAATCACACAGCAAGATACCTCAAAAAGGCACACCTATAGTGCACTTTTAATCAAGAAAGTTTCTGTTCACCTTCTAGCTGGTCAAAACTGGTAAAAAAAAATGAGGAGGGGAAGGAGAGAAATAATGATACACCTCAGTTATGGCTGTCCTTGATTTGTCCCTCTAGCCTGGGGAAATTCCCTGCAGAAATGTGGGGAGAGTCAACAGCTTCACCAGATCATTATCAACAGAAACGGGAACTATAAAGAGAAATCACGTCATCTCTAAGGATCAGTTGTAAATAAATTTGTCATTGCATATAAATATGGGAATGTACAAAATGTGAGCTCATCCACCTCTGTGAATGCAACAGTTGGAAGAGCTAAAATATTGCCCACATGCATCAGGTCTCAAATCCTCTTCAGGCCATGGGATGCCTTCCAGAGGGATCGTGGGCAGGTGGGCTGGAATGTCTCCTGAGGGTGTGTTCAGGTGTATTTCTGAGAGTAGATCCAAGTGCACAGCAGAGGGAAAACTATGTGAAGGAAGACTTGCACTACCCTCCTCTCCAATCTTATGACCTTCTCTCCTACCAGAGGCCATCCTGTGAGCTACAGAGGGCTGCCCTTCCTCTTTGAGCTCAACCCATCTGACCACGAATTCTTAAATTGTGCCACTGGCTGCAGTAAGAGATGAGTTATTTCCTAAAATCCTGGAATGGTTTGGGTTGGAAGGGGCCTTAAAGTTCCAAAACCCTGCCATGAGCAGGGACACCTTCCACTATCCCAGGCTGCTCAGAGCCCCTTCCAGCCTCATCTTGGACGCTTCCAGGGCTCCAGGGGCATCCACGGCTTCTCTGGGGAACCTGTTCCAGTGCCTCACCACCCTCACAAGGAATAATTTCTTTCTAATATCTGCTCTAAACCTGTTGTCCTTCCCTTTGAAGGACAGTAGGTTAAAATTTTCATTCCCCCTTGTCCTATCACCGCATGCTCCTGTAAAAAGTTCATTATCCAGCTGAGTGATTCAAGCCACAGAGCAGGATCTGCATTACAGAAGCCATTTCCACTTGAAGAAGCATAGAAATAACTGAGCTTCCAGTTCTGTAAAAAACTGATATGGCCTTTGAATTCTATGGGAATGTTTTATTTGCCTCAGGGCAAAGAAAAGAGAAAACCACAGGCAGTGTGTATTTATCAGGTAAAAGTACACAGTGAGTAGCAACAAACTGTGAACAAATGAATTGTTGTATCTGTTGAAGTTTTAAAGAGAGAGCTTGAGAAATGTGTGGAGAAATGAGTAAAAAAATTCTGTCCTGTGGTCAGAACCACCTGCACAGGCTTAAGAGGCAGTTACAGGTCAGGTCATCTAGGGAAAAATGCTCTTTATATGTTTTGTGTGATCTCTTTATCACACAGAGATTTCTTCCACAAGGCTCTGCGAAGCCCTTTGTCAGCTAAAACCACAGACTGAGAATTTAAATATATCTGCGGTACAAAAGAATATGATATATAGTGGGCAGTAATAAATGTACCCTGCCAAGACATGTCATTAGGCTTTAAAATATGGCAGAAATTATAAAATACTTTGAAAAGTTTAAACTTGACATATAAGTATAGTCACCACAGGAAAAAATAA
>VZSR01000920.1:12501500-12517974 GCA_013398615.1 Brachypodius melanocephalos
CTTTCTCTCTCTCTCTCTCTTTCTCTCTCTCTCTCTCTCTCCCTCTTTCTCTCTTTTCCACCGAATTCTTGTCAACTACAGAATGAATCCAATTTAAAAAGTCATGCTGAAGAACACCCTGAGTATGTTCAGCCCCAGATCCACAGTGGCTTTTCCTTTCTTGGTGGCAAATCCAATGCTTGTTCCCCAGGTTGTATGCTTAAGGTGTTGCACAGTTAGGTCTTCAAAGCTGTTGCAGCTCAAAGTTTCAACCTCACCCTGAGTAAACAGCGAATTACAAACTGAAAAAGAGGGTTTGCCGATTTACTTCCTTGAATATCAATGGAAACATGCAGCTTGTCAATATTAATGGCACAAGTGATGCTAAAATGAGCTCATAGTGATATGTCACAGTGAGAAAACCAGATCTTGGAACTTGAAGAGAGAGACAGATGCCTTTGTTTTCTTCCCTTCTATTTTATTAATGGAAAATCTGCCAAAATTCCCTTCAACCTGGAGCTGCTGTCACAAAGATTTCCTGAGACACCAGGGAAGAATGAGATTGCTAAGACAAAAAAAGGTGGAGGGGAGAAAAGGGGGTATAGAAGCCTTTTATATGTTACATTAATTTGAAAGAGACAGTGTTTTGTAGAGCAAGTTTGTTTGAAGACAAACTTCAGTTTTCCATGTGATAAGACATGATCCCACTAGGAAAAAAAAATATAAACCAAGTTAATCAGGATTGAGACAGGTAATCAACTACTTTCCAAGGACAGTAAATACATAGGAAAGAAGAGCTGAGTAGTTCCAGCTCCAAAAAGGAGCCATTAACTGAGACTCCATCATGGTGTAGAAGTGTTATGAGCCTGACAGTGATGCCTTAAGCTTTAGCTTTCATATTTTCAGATTCTGTGCTGCCTAGGGGTGCAGTTCTGAGACTCATATTCAGTGTCAGTCAGCTCTTCACCAAGTAGGGAGACAAAACAAATCCTTTTCCAGATGGAGACCAAGGACAACAGTTACAAGTTTTCAGGCCCAAAAGCACAAACAATGGTGGACTGAAGAGAGAAAACAACAAAATAGGAGTTCACAATCTGAAGCTGTAATTGGACAATTAAACCCCAATATGCAAATGGACCAAAACTGATAAAAGTGTGAGACCTCATGTCCAGTTGTCCATTTTGTGACCATTCTTAATCCACCTTGGGTATAGCCCTGGCCAGGCTCTGGTCCTGCCCAAGGTGTATCCTAAAGGTCTTTCAATAAATATCTACTTTATTTTCTAGCTCTGTCCGGTCTCTCTTCCATGTCAGCCTTCTCAAGGCATCAACAATATCCTTTATGCTACAACCTCTTTGCACACCTCCAGAATTCCCATTACCACGAGGTATTACTCAGGTGAGCAGAATGATGAATGCAAGAGAAGCCATTCTTGTTCTGTGGAGACACTCAGGGATTTCATGTGTAGGTTTTAATCCAATGCACCTCAATGTCCCCTTTATGCTGGGTTATGGCTCCATGATGGGATTTGTATCCCTGATGGAACCACAGCTGCTGGAGTTGTACCAAGGAGTCCTGGGCACCTTCGCTTGGGACTCCTGGCACATCCAGCCCTTGGGAAGCCACCAGAGCATCACCCTCACCTGCAGGCATCTCCCAGGAGCTGCCCAGAGATGAATAAGAGGGATAAAAGACAGGGAAATACAGCTAAATGTGACCACTCAAGACTTACAAGCAGGAAGCTGGGATAGCGTTTCCTGCCCTTTGCCTGTGACTTATATTAAACATGACTGTGCTCAGTGAATTAATTATCTGCAAATGCCATCAGGATGTGTCCAGTGCATTTACTGAGGCCGTGGCAGTGTCCTGGGGGAGGCCTGCACCAGAGAAGGGTTGCTGACTAACTCTGGCAATAATGACAAATAAGCACGTTTCCAGGAACAGAATTCCATCCGCAGCAAACATCCTTGAGCTGTGAAGTGGTGTTGGGTGCTGTTTCTCAGCCTGCCAGCTTTCTCACCTCTCTCTCCTCCTCTTAAAGAGACAAGCATGCAAATGATGCTGAGCTGCTAGAACAGATTAATTTTACAGAAAAAGCACTGAATCCCGTGGTATCCTGAAAAGGTGTTAAATTCCCAAGTGTCAGAGGCAGACCACGTGGTGTTGGAATGCTAGAAACTTAGATTTAAGATTTTAGTGTATAGTAATACATATGATACCTTTTTCTTCCTTCTTCTTCATGGGTTTTTGTGGTTTTCTGTAATTGCCGAATTACAGAAAACCAAAAGAAGCCAAAATCTTTACAAAGTGGCAGTGGTTAAGTCACCTCAGAGCTGTGTTTTCAGACTCTGCAGGTACATGTAAGCACTGCATATGCATCTCAAAATTTCAAGCTCTTTATGTTTAATATCCCACTGCTTTCTCAAAAAAAAAAAAAAAAAGCTCAAAAAAAAAATAATTAAACTCAAGCTTTTGCAGAAAGTGATCACTTCTGAGGAAAATTTTAAAAGAGAGTGGTAAAGCTTCTCTCCTTTATTGCACTAGTCACAGGTTTAAACCCAAAAATTATATGACCTTTTTGTGGAAATGCCTGTTGGCGTTTTCTAAGGTGATATGCCATTTACTCTGACTGAGATCAAAGCCATGAAGGAAGATGAAGGACACAATGCTGTCTTCTTCCTCTTGTAGTTTGCATCATTTGGAAACAGGGAAGAACAGTAGGAATTTTTTTCTTACTTATATGGCATTTACCCACAGCAAGAAGGACAGCAGGTTCAAATATTCTTATATAAAAGATGGTTATCTACAGGTATTTCACCATTTCAGGAAGAGATAAACAGCTAAAAATTGCAACTGATCATAATTCAGTACTTACATGGAGTAACCTGTGAATCACTAATCATAGAACACTTGGTAGCTGAAGTTGTCAGACTTGATCCTGAGGTTGTATCTTCCTGTCTTTCGCTGGTACTGGAAAATGAGAAGGGTCACAACTCCCAGCACAAAACCAAACACAGCAAGGGCTGTGAGGATGATGGATCCAATTCCCATTCCAGCCTCCTTCCCTCTCTTTGATTTAGATGCTTAAAAACAAAAACAAAAACAAAAACAAAACCAAAAACAATCAAGAGGTGAAAGAAAAAAACTTTGAAACTCCTGAATCTTTTACTGGGGAGAGAAACAAGCCGTGCATATTAATTAGCCAACATCCCAGTACAGAATTGTGCTACCTAAGTGTATCAGCTTTCTGGGGAGGGTGATTGTCATGGAAAGGGTGTGAGGACAGACCATGTTCTCTTTTTACATAGCAGTGTAGAGTCCCTGCAGTGATGAGTGTGATTTTCAGCTAAAGTGAGAATTAAAGAATTAGTACTGGTGACTTTTTACAATGCTGCCTGACTTTCAGCAGTACTTTAGAGGTGAAGCATTCTCCTATCTTAATCCTGCCTCCGTTCATCTATGATTATAAAAATGACTTGATTCGCTTTTATTATATAAGTAACTGCTCTTCAAGCACAGAGTATTTGGGGAAGGATTCTCTGTGTGTGCTGGGTCTCTAAGCTCCCAGCTGAGCCAGCAGAGATTGGCTGGGGTGGTCAGTGGAGTGACACTGGCTTGGTCACCACGGGCTCAGTGCTGCACCTGAGCACTTGTTCAGAGCCAACTGAGCAGCCTGAAGTTGTCTGCAATGTCTGCACAAGTCTGACAGCCAGGGCACAAGATCTGCAGGAGACCTGTGCTCTGCTGGAAGAGCATCCAGACTCAGAGGGGAAGGCAAGAACCAACACCAAACACCCCAGTGTGGGCGAGAGTCAAGTCCCACATTGTCAGCTGCCTCCCAAGGCACCACAGATCACAGACAGAAAGTGTTCTCCTGGTTCCCTTTTAACCACTTCCATGTATTTGACCAAATCTGCAAGCAGAACCCCCTCTCCCTTTATTATTATGCCTCTCTTCATGTTTGTACAAGCCCTGATCATTCCTTCCTGCAAAGGCTCGATGCACCTACAGAAACATGCATTTGTTTCTTACATTTTCAGGACAGCACTTGTTTTGCCAGGCACTGGTGTGGTACCTGAGGTACAGAGATGATAAGTACCACTGCACACATGCCTGCAATTAGAGACAAGGTTTTTGGCCAAAGGGAGCTGCTGGCAGCCACAGAGGTCAGTAAGAGCAGTGCTCAAGCTACAGAACATCCAGGGCATCATTCCAAGACAGGTCAAAGCAGTGGTGTGTAATATATTTAGTCTCATTTTTAAATTTCAGTATAAAACAAAGGAATAAAGTAGAACATGCACAGTGGAAAAGGCAGCCTGTAGCCAGACACAGAGCAGGCCCTCCTGAGGACATGGAACCTTTGCCATCACATGTGACCAAGTGTTGGCAGAGCAGGTAAAGTTTTTCATGCTTCACTGCAGCACTTATACCTGTTATTACCTGAACATCATCATTCATGTTACTCCCTTCAACACAGAGATGTAGATCACTGAAAATGTGGTGTGATTATCCAAACTAGAAATAAGAGACAGCATCCTAAAGTGCCACCTTTTCCTAGAAATCAATTTAGCACAACCCAAGGAAAGCTCCCCTCAGCAGAAGCCCTTTTGGGAAATGGCCATTTTTCAAAATTAGAAATGAATCAGTGTCTCCAACAAAAATAGGACTGAGAGCTACTTGTAAGAGCTAAACAAGGAAAGCTGCATTAATTGCCTTTTTTTAAAAAAGAACTAATTCAGAAATGAGCACTGAGGGCCCATTTGAACAGACTGTGTAATGGAAGAAAAATACATTCTTCTGTGTCAGTGAGTGCTTTACATTAAGAAGTTATAAATGTAAAGTTGGAGGAGGCCAAATGACTGAAAACATGAGAGACCACAGGCACTCTTGAAAGCATCACTCAGGTTAAATGCAGAAAAAGCAGGTGCATAACAAATTAGACCTTGCTTGTCCCCAGTGCTGGTGTTTGCCCTCAATTAACCTGTGCTGCACCAAATTCACCAAGGGTGCTGTGCATCAGCTGTGCTCTGCCACTTCCTCTCACCGTGGTAATGAAGTCAATACCAGGGAGCCAAAGGAAACACAATTAAATCTCTTACATCCTCTGATTTGGGACTTCAGAGCCCCAAATAATTCCAGACTAACAGCAGTGCAAACACTTGGAAAATAGATTGCAGTCTGAAAGATCGACTCTGCTTTCACACTTTACAATTGAAATAATTGTTTGGTTTTGTGGTTGTTGCACTTGTTAACCCTGTGTAAACAGCCACACAAAAGCACTTTATCTTCCTTTCTACATTCCCTTGACAGCCTGACAGTCCCTGCTCTGAGGAGGGCATGTGCTTCTCCACGCTGCCACGTGGCTCCAGCAGCAATGCCTGCTCCCAAGGAATACAGAGGGGCACAAAAACCTTGTGTGTCACAGACCTTCAGGTTTTTTTTTCCTTTGCCAGTACAAAATAATCTTGGCATGATAGTCTGCTCATGACTCACCAGCTGATTTACACAGGGGTCCCCAGGATGTTCTGTGCAGGGCAATGGTTTCTCCAGCCTTCAGGAGTCGAGCCCTCGCATGGCATCTCTGCAATGATCAATTCAAACTCCAACAAGTCATGTGGTTTACTAATTCAAAATACAAAGCTTTCTGGTGAGCTTGTGAAAGCCCAGTGCTACTCTCACCATTGGGCTTTTGTTTCTTAATGTTATGCTGTGTTAAACTGAAATTAGCACCAAAATCAATGGCATCAGGGAAAATTCAGCATAAAATCTGTAGTTAGTCACACTGGAACACACTGCTGTGAACAGACATTTCACACAGACATTAACCTTTCATTAACTTTCTGTTTATTTTAGAAAAACCTAATGGGAGAATAAATTTATCACCAATGCCAGAGTTTTGCAAGCACTTTTGTTGGGATGTTTCTGCTGCCCGTGGCAGGCACAGCAGATACTGCAACCAGCACCAGCAAAAGCAGCAGCAGCTTGAGCCCACACCACATTAGCAGCTTTCAGACCCTGCCAAGCCATGTGTCATTCTGATGCTACTCACAACCTCAGTGACAGGTGAATCACTGATCTGGGAACTGCAATCCCTGTCCTGTGGGATGCTGGGCATCAGCTGCTTTAGCTCTGTGTGAGCAGCACTTGCACAGGCATTTTTGGTGCACTTCCTTTTTTTTGTTTGTTTTTGCTGCTTTTTTTGTTTTAAATCTTAAAGGCCCCTGGTGGGAACCAAAACCTACTGGCTTTATTCAAAGGGTTCTGTGGCTCTCCTGGAAGGGCACAAAAAACCCCCAGAGAAATGGCAGCACCATACCATGACCAATAAAATCAGCAGGGTGTTTTAGCAGGTTGTTTACACCAGACTGTCTCACCAGTGTTACCAGTTTGGCTCCACTGGAAAATCTCTACAATCCACTGCCAGCAACAGCATCTTCAGCTGGGTCAGCCCCCAGAAAAACACCCATGTGGTTATTTTTGACTTTGGTCTGCCCTCAAATAGCTTTCTCAGGTAGGTGAATCTGTTAGAAAAGACATTTATGTAGTTGCTCCCTGATGGAAATGAACTTTTGGTTCCACATGGCCACGTTCCACCAAACATCTGCATGGTGGTGCACATCACTCCTCTTCCCATTCAAAGTAATTTTCCTTACTCATTTCTTACTACTTTTCTCCTCAGCCAGTCCATTTTTTTTTTCAACTCTAAACTTTAGAGCACCTTACTCCCTTTCACAGAGAAAACAAGGAATAAATAGACTGAGAAAGAAGGAACAATACAAGATGTAAGTATCAAGTGTGTGGGTGAAGAGCTGAGCTAAACCCGCCCTGAAGCAAGTCACTGTTCCCCACAGTAACAGATCAGAGGGTCAGATCCCAGACCTAGGGCACTTTCCCAGCCAACTTTCAACATTTAGAAATATCCTCTGTTCTTGCTCATCTTGCTTGATCTTTGCACCATCTGCAGCTCCTCCTCCCTTCTTTGTAAAAGCCCTTGCTCAGCCTGTGTAGATGTGCCTGGTACTTGTCTTCCCCACATCACAATTTAGCCTCAAAGATATTGAATTCACTGACCTCTCATAGGGGTAAATTTTAGGAGAAAGACAAATGCATCCTATATATATTTATATTCATACTCAGCTGCAAAAACTGGAGCCATCTTAGCATTGTTGGTCATGTTTCCTGTCCCTACTGTTTTAGGGTTTTTTTTTTTCCTTAATCTGGAGGAAGCCTTATACTTTGAGAAAGGAAACAAGCATCTTCTGGTAGCCTTTTAAAATCCTTTAGGAAGAGATAATTTGCTTTATAATGGGCTTAAACTGTGTTATTTGGAGCTAGAGGAAAGTGTTAAACAATGGGGGAACACCAAACTGCTAATGAAAACATCCTTGAGAGAAAAAGAGCCAGGAAGGTTGGCAGAGGAAGAGAAGGATTCCCAGGTGTCTGCTAGTAAGGAAAAAAATCCCCATCAGTTAAACGTATTTTTTCTTATGTCTGTGGTAGCAACACGTTTTTAGATAAAGCTGTGTATCACTTACTTGCAAATAAAAAGAAACAATGCAATGCTTTGTAGCACAGACAATTAAAAACTGCAGTTCTTATCAGAACATGGCTTGGTTTATTGCTTTAAAAAGCCATAATAAACTCTATTAAAGTCACAGCCCTAGAAACTTAATGACACTGAGCTTCCTTTACTGGCACCTAAACTGTTAGTTGAAGAAGCAAATCTGTAGGGGATAAGGAAAAAAAAAGGACAGAAAAATATATAAATTTACTCAGACATTCTTCTGACATTGCAACTCTGGGAGTTCCTATTTTGTGACACATCCATCTGAGCTGATACTTTTCTAACCAGCCTAATTCCATTGCTTTTTAGTCATCCCTAAAATGAGTGAAAGGTCCAGCTCTCAAGTTCCCCACCTCTGCTCCATGCTTTTTTTTGTAGGAGGATGAGCAACAGGAAGAAAAGCTGACACTTCCATATGGTTGTAGTGTTTCCCCACTCCTCTCTGCTCTCAGCAGAGAACAAAGGCAACCTCAAGAGTTATTTTAAACCTTGTTTGGAAACATTACTCCTTCCATTCCATTGCAGGACTCCATATGGCACTGAGAAAAATATATTTTGGAGGAGGGGGTGGACGGTGGGAATATCATATCAGAACAAAACACTTACAGTCCTGCAGGTGCTTCCTGGTGACTCCATACAAATACGGATCCTGCAGTGTAAGTAAACCACAGAGTTGTTGACAAATGAAAAGATTTTCATCTTGAACTGAGCTTTGCTCGAATTCCCATTTTCCAACAGCGTGGTGTAAGTATTTGGGATGGGACAGCTGAAAAGGGAGACAGAAACCACACAGAGCAGCTAAGGCTAGAGAAGGGAGGTTGTGGTTATAGCACAGAACTTGGGTTTTAAGGTTTTCCTTCCTTTAGGAAGTCACAGCCAGACCCTTCATGAAGCAGCTCTGGCAGTGCAGTGGTGACAAGGGGCTGCTTCCTTCTTTGTTCTCACAGTAACCAAATGGAACAGGAGATGTGAGAAGTGATTGGAGAGTTGGAGAAGAAGGGAAAGAGCAACAGAAAGAATGATTTAAACTTGGCTTCACCAAACACAAATTGAAAAAAAATCAAATTTAAAGGACTAGATTTTGTTACTGAGCAAAATTATTTTCCCATGTTTTAAGGTGGCAGGTGAGCCTAAGAAATATGACATTGGGGTGAGATCAGGGATCCAAACAGAAACAAACCTCCTCTTTCACCAGAGGCTGCTTTAATATCATGTGTGAGGAATTAAATAACCTATTTCTTCATTGACAAGAGGCACATAAGCTCTTGATAAAGCTGAAACCACAGAGAAACCTCTGAACCACAAACAAGGAGATAAAGCACCCACTTCTCAAATGCTCTTTCACTGCCAAAATCACCTTCAAGTGACTTCTTCAGGTTAAAAGCACAATTCCCTCATAAAACTGTAAGGAAGACAACCAAACCCAAAAAATTACCCCATGGCCCTTTGAAATCCTTTTTGATATCTATTTTTCTTGTTCAAAGAAGGTGTAACCAGGCCAAATAGAAAAGGACTGGGCATGTGAATGATGAGGACACATGTAAAAGGCATTTAAAATACAACACACTATTAGTCAGTACCACTTTAAGACCTAAGTATTGATATTTGCAAATGGCATTGCTGTACCTGTTGCTGATAAAAACAAATGACAGGGGATCCACTGAATTATTGGTTGGAGTGGCCCAGCAGTCAGTGAGAACCACCTTGAGCTTGCTGTCTGCCCTCTGCATCCCCACTTTGATCAGCACATCCTCACTGGCAGAGACACTGAAATTTTTGGGGATTGGGGAGTTTCCAATGAACAGCTGCATTTCTGTTCTGAAGTGTCCAGATCCATGCAAATCCTCAAAGATGGTGTAAAGCCTGAAAAATCAATTAGCCTTCTTCAAAGACCACAAATTTGACAGTAAGTTTCTGCAAGTCTTAAACCAGTGCCTGTTTTCCCACATATTTAAACAATGGAGGGTTATCTGCAGTCCAGGATGTCAAGACACTGTTTAAAAGGAAAGGTGAAAATGCATCGAGCTTTCAGCTGGGAAGGTAGAGAGCAGAGAAACACGAGAGGGAAAATCTAAAGGGTGGTCTCAGCAATTCAGATGGGGCAGAGAGAAATACCTGAGTGGAGCAGAAGAGGAGGAAGACTATGAGCTCCCTGAATGCTCAAAATAAGGACAGCAAAAGCTTAGTGCAGAGGAGAAGAGCCAAAAAAAATCTGAACAGAAAGTGAAAGGCATGAGAAAATTATAGAGGTCAAAGAAAACTGGCCTAACAAAGACTTTGCTGGGGAATAGAAAGGAAAATACAATCTCTGGACAGGGCTAGGAAACAGAAACTGGATTTGGTGCCAATAGTTCAAGCATGATAATAGGCAAGAGAGGAGGTGCACTGTATGAAGGGATGACACTCCTCATGAGAGAAAGGCTTCTGCTGTCACATTTTCTGTCAGCACAGCCTTGATTTTCTGTGAAGTGTGAGTCTGATTGCATCTCACTTGAAAATGGGGCCTTCAACAACAACAACAACAACAACAAAGATCTGCATTATTTATTTTCTGGTTTTTCAAGCTGACCAAATAAGGATTTGTGGGGGGGGTTTAAAAACTGCCATTCTCAGAAGCCACATAGCAGTCTGCAGGCCCACATCAGGTGGAAAGATACCTGACTGATTTGTTGCAAAGGCAGGACAATGCTGTTATTACTACAAGGGATTGCCCAGAAGGCAATGAGGAGATGGGAATTCTGACTCCTGAACCAGCAGTTCCCAAAGGTTTATTTTCACCTGTGGTTTAGCCAGGTAAAGGCCAAGCTTGTTGGATCTACTGGCACATTAGTTGGAGTTGGAGAGAAGCACAGAGCAGGGATCTCCTTGATGCCTTGGACTGGCTGCCTAGAACAGAGGCTAGACAGGGTTAGAGAATAAAGGGGATATTTATTAAAGGCCTTTAACAGATACACCTTGGGCGGTGAAAGAGCCTGGCAGAGGCTACACCCAAGATGGTCAGGGGTTTTTTGGGCAGATGTAAGTTTGGTCTATTTGTATATCAGAGGTTAATTGTCCAATTACAGCTTCAGGTAACGAAGTCACCAGTTTGCTTCCCTCCAATTTACTTTTGTTTATACTTTTCAGGCCTGAGGCAGCTGATGTGACCTTGGTTCTCAGGCCTGTAAGGATTGTTTTGTCTCATCAAACTGTGTAGAGAGCTTAGTAACTCTCTATATGGAGTTCAGAGTTGTACACTAATGCAGTACAGGATCTGAAAAATATAAAAGCTAAAACTTAAGGCACCATTCTGAGCACAGGACTCCCAGGATGGCAGACTGGATACAACTACAGCCCCTGGGGGTTTTCCCAACACAGCAGCACTCAGCCACACAGCAGAATTTCAAAGCAGAGAGAGTTGTTCCTCACCCTTCTGCAGTGTACCCAGAGGAAGTCAAGACATCATTTTGAAACACACAGTGGATGGGACTGGCAAGGTTCAAGTGGTGGATTATTCCCTGAGCAGAAACATCATTCCGAAGGGTGGTTTTCACCACTGTAGTAGTCATGTTCTGCAGCACAGAAAGGAGAAAACATATCAATATTTCCAGGGTTGAACCAGAGCTTTCCAGCTTCAGGTGCTTGGGTGTTCCCCACTCTCTTGACAGCAAAAACCAAACAGATTAAACCTCCAGTAGCTTTTTTGCTGTACAGGGTGGCAAAGAAAATACACCAATCTTCCTCCTTTTCCTTTTTGCCATATCATAGTATCACAGAACTACGGCTTTGGCTGTGACTATTCATCACACAGCTTTGGCTGGAAGGGGTCTCAAAAATCATTAAGTTCCAAACCCCCTGCCATGGGCAAGGACAACTTCCACTAGACCAGGTTGCCCAGTGGCCCATCTAACACTTCCAGGGATGGGGCAATGATCATTCCTTAGCAATGGCCATTGCTCCAGGGGGGAGCTTCTGTACTTTGGCGTGGTCTGAAAATCACCACTGGTTTGGGATCCAAAGAGAGCTATCACTCTTTGTCCCTCTGCTGGTAGCTATTGAAGTACTTGCCAGTATGAGATGACGAAATTACTTTTAAGAAAAGACAGGTGCAAAGGGAACCCAGAAGAGGCATGGGAAGTTTGGAGAGGCCCTTGAGTTTTGCTGCCTGACCTCAAAGATTCTCCTCTTTTGGTGCTTCTTATCTCATACCGAGAGGTAACATTCCATCACAGGATGGGGATTTCTTTCTCCAAAAGAAGTTCAGCAACTAATAGACTGTACAGCTAGCTAAGGATCTGTCACTGCCTCTCCCTTCCTGAAAGAGAAACAAAGTGCTCCAGAGCTTTTTGGCATTCCCTTGATCAGAGGACTTACAGTCTCAACTTGGGTGCCACAGTCACTCCAGCCCGCCTGCAGCACAGCGTGGGTGCCATTGCTGGTGCTCACATTGCAGCCAGGCTCCCCCAGGAACAGGGAACTCTCTGGGATAGACTCCTGCTGCAAGAATCTCTTCTGGATGACAAGGACGATCCTCTCAATTTCACAAAGCACACTCACTGCATCTTTAATGGAGACCTCTTGGGTGGGTTTGACAAGGGGGGCTGAAGATGCTTGAGGAGAAACAACAGGAGTCGCCATGGGATCTGTGGTGAGAGGAGTCAGCACCTTGCTGGAGAACATGGTGTCCTCCAGAGCTCTGTGCTCAGCAGGAGAAAAGTCCAGTGAAGCAGGGGAGGAAACATCAGCTGGAGTTTGCAAAGAAGTCACAGGTGAAATTGTGCAGTTCACAGGTTTCTTATCCATCACTGTTGCCTTCTGGCTGAAGGGAAGTGCTGAAGAGTGCCAAAAATAAAGGTACATGCTCAGTTTGGTCTCATCAGGTAAAGCAAACTCTTAGGAGGAAACTCACAGTTACTGGCAGGAAATCAGCTTCTTTAGTTCTTTTAACCTGCTCTACTTACTGTCAGAGCTGGGGCTTTTTTTAGAAAGGAGCCCATGAGACACATAAAGTGTCCATCAGTAAAGCTGAAGTGCTTTATTTCCTGGCAGCTGCAATAATTAGTGTGTAACACATGTACAAACAGCTTTTGGAAGATCAGTACTGGCACAATATTCCCCACTGGAAGTTGCTCAACAAGTGCTTGTATGTTTTTGCCTGGAGCTGTAGGAGACTGCCTAGTTCTGGCTAGGGTCATAACCAGGAGTTTGATAAAAAAACCAATCCTCATTTGTGACCAGTTACTAGCCACAAGATGAGACCTTGAGCACTTTGGGAAACTCATTTTGGGGAATGTGTGGGAGAAACCTCATGTGGCAGCCCCATATTGCACTCAGTGTGTCCTGAGAGAGGTGAATAAATGTGCCAGTGGCAATCTGTAAGGGTTCCAGGAAGAACAAAGTGGGGAAAAAGGGAAGCACAAGTTCTGATCAATGTGTGTGTCAAAAATCCAACATCCAGCACAAGTCTGGGGTTACACCCTGAGTATTCACCCACCACTGACTGAGAGAGACTCAAGACAATAAATCTGTTTGCAGGAAAGCACAAACAATGTGTCTCATCGCACAAAACTTCTCTTAAATAATTTTAGTGGCTTACGCATAAAAATACGACCTATTTCCCAAGCAATATATAAAATCTGTACACATATATAAATCCTTAAGGAACTGCCCAGCTTCCAGAAATTCCCCAACGAAAAAGTCACTGATTTGCACAAGAGAGGAAGGAAAATAAAACTTGGAGCTCTTCCAGAGCTGGATTTCCCAAAAGCTTATTATCACATTAATATCGTAGTTAAAACTGAACAAAGGTTCGTATCGATTGACAAATCATTATGACTTCAGTAAAAAATGTTCCTTATCATTGTGGTTACAAAACCAAATATAAATTACTGAGGAAGCCCAAGAGAATTTAGGAAATTAAAGACCCATCATACATCAGCTGACAAACGACCTCAGGAAAGAGAGAAGCCAGATGAATCAGCTCATACAAAAATGTAGTTTGTAATACCAGCATTTCCTCCCTGCTGCCATACAGAGGTCAAGCCCCCATCAAGTACTTTCTGTTACTTTCTCTATTACCTCTCCTGTCCCCTCTGCTGCTGCTCATGAAAATCACCAGAGAATCTTGACAATCCTGCCTAATTTTTGTGGCAAATATGAGAAACAGAATTGTTAAAAGAACATTACAGCATTAAATCATCAACTGCCCAAGGGGATGCTTCTAACCCCAGGTGCCTCTTCAGTTTTTTCCCCATTTCACAATTCTGAGGAGATGCTGAGTAAATGCCCAGCATGAATGAAGCAGAAGGTTTGTGTGACTGGTCCAGATGCTGTCTAGTTGCTATCCTAATTTTTACTGGGCCAAAATTCTCATTTTTTAGAGAAAAAACATGCTTTTACTTCTCTTTCTCTTTCCAAAATCTAAAAAGCGGATCAAACCAGACCATAGGTGAGACTCAGAAGGCAGCACCAGCCACCTGCTCTATGGGGACCTGTCCCTGAAAAAAACTCTTTGTTTTAGCCCAGGTTTGAGGAGGGCAGGTACTCTACAAAGCACTACCACAAGATAGTTGTGATCCCACTAATTACCAGGATATGTAACTTTCCAGATTTACAGCTGTGTGTAACAGACAAAAAACCCTCAACAACTTATAGAGCAGAGTATAAATATGTTTCTGAAGAAATTTTGCATGAGATTCTAATTGACAGCTTATAACAATGTTCTTTGGACAAATGTATCATGTCAGGGATACAGTATTTGGTATTTTTTTTCAGAGGTGACTTGTGAAACAGAATTCAAACAGCTCTTAGTCAGGAGTTTAATGTTTTTGTTACTTACTTCAATTGCATATAAAAGAAAAGAAGTTGTACAATCAGCCATCATGCTGGGCAAACTGTGGGCCTTCACCTGAGCTCCACACCCACAGGTGTGTGAGGAAAACAACTACTCCCAGTGAAGGAGAACTCATATGTTTATTTATTTCTTGGGATTTCTATTTCATGGAAAAATATCAGTGCAAAGCAGAGGGTAATGTGTTTTTAAATGATTTTAAACAGTGCTAGTTATGGCTGTGTTCAGGGACTTGTTTCCACTGGTAGCTTATAAACCCCTCAATCCATGACCTCTAAAATCTCTTTACCTTTTTCTCTATAAAAGTGATTCTAGATATTGTCAAAAAGATCAGTTGGTTTTGTCCTTTTGGATCAGAGGCACCTCACTGCCTATGTTATCTGTGGGTGTTCTCTGTAAAACTTACTGGATGGACAAGCAGGAGCAATATAAGGAGAGAGAAAGGCTTTTCATCCATGAATTTTACAGATATTTTCACCTCAGAAGACACAGATTAATAACAGCTTTTATCATCTGTCTGGTTCTGAAGAATTACTGGGGCACAGGCTGCTCCTCACCATGTATGGAGAGGCTGCTCCTGTTGATGCTGAGGTAGGAGCTGTGTTCCAAGGCCTCACAAAAAGTGGTGATGACATGGTGGACATCCACTTCTTCTGCAAGCAGCAAATTGAAACTCACCACTGTGCTCCCATTAGTGACACCCGTTACCAGCACTTTAATCAGACCAGCATCCATTTGCTGAAGCACCTCAGGGGGCAGAGATTTACGCACCTGGAAAGAAAACAAAATGTATGTGGGGATGGGCAGATGGAGTAATTACATTTCAGGCTGTGTACACTGCTCAGAAATGAGTGTTGTTCTTCCTGCTCTGGAGGGAAGCAGCTGGAAATTGCCCTTTTGCTTTGTAACATTTTCATTCCAGAGCAGCTGAAGGATGTGGTGAATATTTAACCATGAATATTAAACAGGCCAAGCGATTAAGATATCTCATCTGTCATTGGCACAAGACCTTGCCTCTGGTAACAGAAAGGGAGGGAGGAGACTGCAGGGAAGCTCTCATATTCTGCCTCTGGGGAGAGGGGCAATCCAATACAAGGAATTGCTGGTGGAAGTGAAGATGCTCCTGACACTTCACACTGCCTCAGAGGGCTCTCTCAGCCCAGGAACATTACATTAGAGCAGGTGACCTTCAAGTTTTGCTTTACAGATGATTTCTCACCAGAGCCAAGCAAACCCCATCTTTTCCTAAAAGCCCAGATCAGAGCATTAAGGGGCCAGGTGGGGGCTGCACTGTGGCAACCCCCAACTGCTTCTTCCTTTCCCTGTAGGAACTATCTGGAGCAGCAGGGCTGGATTTCAGCCATGAGCTTAAGGTGCAATTTATTTCAGTGTGTAATGCTTGGGGATGCCAGCAGTGATTCCCACCAGGAAGAAGCCAGAGAAAAGGCTGGGAGCCACCAGGAGAAGCAGCCTTGTTTGCCTTGCACCCACACACAAAGCTGGTGCATTTAGTGGTGGATTCTCACAGCTTTTACACAGCCTTGTGCCCTGCTTGCTGTGCATTGCCCAGCCCTGACTTCCCCACTGTCTGTTATCCAGCCCTGCAGATGGTCCCAGGATTTGCAGGTGTCCTGCAGCCCTTTCCTGAGTCACCAGAGATGATGTGTTCCTGGTGCTGGGTGCCAAGGCAACATGGCACAGAGCAAACCCCCTGGGTGCCCCTGGAAATAGTTGCCATGCATGCAAATAGTTGCCTGCAAGTCCCACACAGCAAACCTTGGAGTGTCCCATGGAGCACTCAGGCAGAGCTGGGAGGATGGAGACAGCTGGCTGCCCTCTAAAAACCTGGGCAGAACATAAACTGTCCTGGTCAGACCCCAAATCTCCCATTTCACCAAGAGAGGGCCTCTTGGGCTCCTTCTGTTCTCTTTTTCTGCTGTTTCACAAGCAGATACTGAAAAGTTGAAGGCCTGATTTAAGTTTTCATCTTTCATAATTTTTGTCTGAACTTCTCAACATTAAGCACAGACACCTGTGACATCATCTTAGCCCATCCTGATTTCATCCTCTTTTGCTGTCTATCCTGAAAATTTTATCAGTTC
>VZSR01000920.1:12518074-12563455 GCA_013398615.1 Brachypodius melanocephalos
GAGTTCTTACAAGAGACATTATCTTCAGGCCTGTCATTGTACCTGCAATTTCTGTAGAACACAAAGGAAATGTAAGCAGGGAATGCACTGACAGTCTGAAAACTGGGAATAAGTATGTAAAAGGTACAGTAATTCGAACAGAATATTGTTTGAAAACTGTTTTTTTTCACTCAGAGGAAAAAAGAAAAAAACCCAAACCCTCCCCACGGTCTGTGGTTTGGCTGCACCTTCAGGGAGAAAAGCACACATCTGCCCAGCAACCACCACCAGCACCTTCCAGGATGTAGAGGTGGGTAAACTCAAACAAAAGGGTGAAATTACACTGGAATAGTGAAAATTTCTTAATCCCTGTTCCTACACTCGTTGCACATTCATATGGCTTCAACTACAATCCTTTTAGGTGCATTCAGCTACACAAACACAGGCTGTGTGCCTTCCAAATGAGGGGGTCACCTTCATAAGGTGTTATCATTTATTAGTTTCACACCTTTTGTCACTCAGCTAAGTTTAAGACCCCCAAATTCAAAACAAGCTTTCCACTTGGGAATTTATTGCACCTCAGTGAATGTATTTTCAACGCAAGCCTTTGCTTTCCCAACTGATTTTCTTGAGGACAAGCCATAATATCCTTCTTGGAGTCTTCTAAAACACAAGCTGAACAAACCCCAAGGCTTAAATACTTTTTTTACCTCTAGCCATGTTGTTTTTAAGTTGCATTACAAGA
Source organism: Brachypodius melanocephalos (assembly GCA_013398615.1). NCBI lineage: Eukaryota > Metazoa > Chordata > Aves > Passeriformes > Pycnonotidae > Brachypodius > Brachypodius melanocephalos. Next base: position 12,518,799 of record VZSR01000920.1, read on the forward strand.
AAGGTGGTGGAACTGGCCCTGACAATGACAGTGCAGGTTGTCACATCAAGTTTTTACCTCCTTCTCATTATTTAAAGGATGATATTTCCATTTGCTGTTCTGCCAATTTAACCACATGGCACTTAAGTGCTGAGGATAAAGACCATTACAGACATTAGGATTTATAAATCCTCTGAATTGTAGATTGTGACTCCAAAGAGGTTTTTAAAAAATCTCTGGCACAACTGTATTTAACTGGAACCTGAGAGTGTTTTAAAGCTCATAAAACTTTCCTCATTTACTTTAGAAGATCCATTTCTGGTTCTCATAACCTGAAAAGAAAATATACAGATCTTTCTGGTCTCCTAAATTTCCTTTGGCATCTAGAATACAATATTTGGGATATTATTTACAGCAGCTATGCAATTATAGCCCATTTACAGTGGCTCAGAGGTGGAAAGAATCAACACTAACACATCTCTCCAGCTGATCCACAAAACCAGAGTGCTGGGAAAAAAGAGTTAGTTCCTTATAATCACAAGTGATCATTTTCTGCCTGAAAATTTGAGACCCAGGTAAAACTGACACAATACTTCATTTTGTTCCTTTATGTAACCATTTTACTTTTTTTTTTTTCTAAATATATTAGTATCCATGATTTTCTGGACTAAGATATCTGACTGAACGAAGAAAATACATTCATTTCAGTCCATTTCAATACTGTGCTGGTCTGAAATAGCCTGGGGCAGAGTTTGGTGCTGAATGAGAGAGAGGTCAGTGGAGAATTGCTCCCTTTTCGCTTTGCTAATCACATCACTCTCGTTTTGTCACAGTTTTCCTGATGTGACAGCTTGGGGCCATAACAGCTCCAGGAAAGCTGTGCTCTGCTAACACACCCAGAAAGGTGCAAACCAGTGCAGTGACCAGTGGGAAGCTGATTTGATGTCTAAGAAGGAGAAATGGCTCACCCTCTTCCCTCCCTGCAGTTGTCTGTGACCCCAGGCCTGGCCTGTGCCTTGTGCCAGCTGTGTTCCAGTGGCACATCGTGGCTCTGTCCCCAGTAAATCTTGGCAGGCCTTTGCAGGGTTTGAAAATCCATCAAATTGCCAGTGATGGATTTATCAGCACACTTATCAAGGCCTCGGAAAACTCAGAGTTTTCAGTGAAGGGGAGGTAAGGGAGGCAGTGAAGCAGCCCAGCATAACCAGTGGTTTTCCAGGCATGGCTGTGTTTGAGGGAGCATCAGAAGGAACAAACTTCTGACAAATTCACTGCAATATTAGATACTGTCAAAGGTAATACCTGAGAATCCTGAGAGGGTTAAAGGCACAGCAGATATCATGTTGTTGTGCTCTGATATCCTGTACTTTAACTGGAAGTGAGGGCAGAGGTGACTTTTCAAGAAACCACTCCCTTTCCAGATATGGGGCTACAAAATCCAGGATGATTACAAGAACTGGCAGCCTTGAGGTACTGCTACAAAAGATAATAACAATCATACAGCTAATTAGGACAGTGCTATTCAGGGCAAGGGTATCCGAGCACTTTGCTAATTCCATTAACTTTCCACCACACCCCTGGAGGAGATCGATAATTCAGTACAACCAGGTATGAGAAGGAGAGGACATGGAGGTACCAGAGAATGCCAAAATCTCGATCTTCCTCTAAAACACAGCTGCACACTCATCCTGAATCCTCAGGCAGTCAGGGGAAGCCAAACCTTACAGGTGTGTCAAGGGACACACGTGAGATATACAGGCTTTGGGGGGAAAAGACCATACACAGGGTTTTATTGAGACAGGGAACAGGTCACATCCTTCTTCACCACTTACTTCATCAACAAAGAGCTGTGCAAAGGTTTGATATTCCTCACTGCTTGTATTGCTAAAGCCTGGAGAGTTTCCCATGTTTGTTATCTGAACTGTGCCACTAAGTTTCTGGAAGGCTGCAAGGTAAGAAAAAAGACAAAAGGTAAGAAAAAGACAATTTCTATACGTGACACACCATGGACAGGTGTGTCACAGTGTCCAGCATTCCTGGCCACATGCATCAACTCACAGCAGCACAAGGCCAGCCCTCTGAAATGTAGCCCAAACCCCAATAGTCTAAAAATAAATCATCCAGCATCTTAGTCTGCCCTGTCTGAGCTCCAGATGTTTCTGAAGGAAGGCACTGAGCTCCTGGAGGTCTCAGATCTGCCAGCCCTGCCTTGGATGCTCAGGGACGTCTGGAATGTTTCTCCATTCAGGCACTGGAATTGTCCTCCCAGGCTCAGCTGGTTGTCCCTTCAGTCCCTCCAGAGGGAAACCACTGCAGCCCCAAACCCTCCCTGCAGCCTCAGAGGAAGGCTGGGCAGCTACCTGAGCTCAGACATCTACACTTTGGACAGCTGAGGTGGGATGAGATGAATCCCAGTAAGGTGTACCCTTCTCCCCTAGTTCACATCTGCTGAATGACAGTAAGCCAGACTCAAACATTTTAGTTTATTTTCTGATTTCTCAGTGTTTCCCAATAGCTCTGAGTTTGGCATTGTTACTACAGACACTGAAGTGGTCAGAGATCAGAGAAAGGGCTTCTGAAGGCATGCTTTGTGCCCCTGGCATCCATTTAGTGATGACTGCAATCATCCAATGCTGTGACCATTGCCAGCAAATTGCCTTCACTCTGCCCCCAGCTCCTAACAAATCATCACTCCTGGCACAGCAAAACCTTATGTTTCAATGGTTTATATAAATACAGGATAGTCTTCACCAAAAACTTCAACAACTTTATCATCTGGCTAAAGATTCAATTCAAAATTCTGAATCAAGTTAGCAGTTTTTACTTCCTGGTGTAGCAACCTGCTTTCCTCCCTGCACACACCTGACTGCACCTCCACAGGATATCAGGCACCAGGTTCCAGCTCTGAGACTGTCACACTGCTATATTCACTTTTAATCTGCCATTTTAGCTGCTTTCTTTGAAACAGAAGGGATTATAAAGCTCTGCAGAAACTCTGTGGATCACTAGATTTTACTCACATTGGGAAAATAATCACTTCAACTAGGACAGTTGAATTCCAGCTATTACTTCACTGGAGGAAAAGAAATAGTAATCAGGTAAAGCTTTAGAGGAGAGGGGAGAAATGCCTGCTTGAAGCAGGCCATTGGAGGAGGGTTCCTTTATCCCAGCATAATTCTGATCCCAAAGGAATCCTCACCACCGACAGTCAGATCAAAGGATTTGGGCTTGCTTTTCGCCATGGCTTGTCCTGTCATGTGAACACAGGTATTTAGGGGATAAAACACATTCAGCTGTCTCAGGTGAGAGGGGAAAATGTTCTGAATAATTCTCAAATAATAATAAAAAAGCCCCCTGGCTTTTAAAAGGCCAGACTATGAAGAGTTGGCTGAGGTTGAACCTCCAGGTCAGAGATGATACCACAAGGAGGAGCTTCATATCAAACTTCGACAAACATGGGCTTTTGTCCTCTGAATTTCTTGCCCTGGGCTAGTGAGGTGCCACTCTGGTGGCTCTTGCTCTTGTTCCTTAGACACAAGCCCTTCACAGGCTTTTTCCCAGCAAAAGCACTTGGCTGAATATTTGATTCATCAGGAATATAAAACAAGTTTTTATAAACTCAACTTTTTTTGTGTAGAATTTTTCAATTTGTTTTCTGGCTGTGAGAAAATTACTTATACAGGGGTTTGGGGGTTTTTTTGGCAGTTAAAATTAGCTAATTTTATACTTTAAAAACCAACCAAACAAAAAACCCACAACACTTTGTTTTCATTTAAAAAAACCAAACTGCTTCAGCAGCTGAACAGGGCATTGGCTCAACTGCCCAAGGCAGGGCAGGATGGCAGGAGGGGACATGTGGTGAGCAGGGCTGGGGGGACAAGAGAGGCTGGAGAAGCATCAGGACTGGCCTTACACGGCTGAAAAAGGCATTTTCCATGGAGAAAGGAATGAAGGAGCATAATAAGTGGGGTTGGATGAGTGGAGACCACCAAGACCAGGAGATCAGAGGGGAAGGAGAGAGAAAAGAGCAGAGGGAGGTGTGACTTGGGATCAGAGAGATGTGAGGGGTGTGAGAGACAGAACAAAGACAAGCAGAAGCAAAACTGAAATAGCCAAACTGAACAGTGACACACTACAGAAAAAAAAAATACGTTTAGTGATAGGCAGAGACAGCAGCGTTCCTATCCCCAACAAAACTGTAATTTTAAGACCAAATCTGACTCTCTGAAACATGATTCAGCTCCAATCAACAGAAAAATCCCCTAATTAGCTGCAACACATCTGCCCAAACCCAAATAGATTAAACCTTTGCCAGCCTTATTGGTCTCAATTACAGCTCTTGAAGCAGTGTCTCTCAGGTTTCCAGGCAGCTCCTGCCTCACAGGGGATTTGTGGAGGACTGACTAATCATCCTCTGCTGAGAGGGAAGGGAAGGCAGGTCCTTTTCCTCCCTGGCTCTCTAAATTAACTCCACAGACAGCTGCTGCTGCTATGTCCTGGTGCCAGAGGCTGCAGGAAAAACCAGGATGTGTGGCAAAAGGACAAGCAGCAAATGTTGCCACGAGCCACACTCAGTGCACTCTTTTATGTGCTTCCTCCTCTTGGGGCTGAAGAAATCTAACATCAATAAAAGCAATTGCTAAATTGCCAGGAAGAGGAATTGCTTTCACAAGCTGATTTAGCAAAGAGAAAGTGCCAATTCCTGCAGAAAATATTATTGATACAGAAAAAAATTTGCAGGCACCAAGAAAATAATTCTGATGTGGAAAAAATAAGTTTTAGGTGCCTTTTTCTGAACTCTGAGCGTGGTTTTGCTTCTCCCCCAGGTGAATTCCTACATGTGCAGATCCCATGATGAAGGTCCTGAGTTTGATCCTCACACGGGGCACCATTTGCGAAGGTTCTTGCTTCCTTTTTTCCTTGCCAAGGTCGGGATTAATACACAGGAAATGTAGGTTTTGTGTTCTGACTTGGGTGTTTATTATTTCTTATCTATTTACAGACTCACAAGCCGTGAGCTCTAACTAGCAAGTTAGAGAAATGAGGTAAAATGGAGAACCTCTGACTCTTTCCAAGGTTATTTAAGTGCCGATTACCCAATAAGGGGGTGACATCTGTATTATTAATATTTCTGACCCAATAATGACCACCCAAGGCCCTCAATGCAGACCTTTTTCACCCAATTACAGAAAACCACCCAAACCCATGAAGAAGAAGGAAGGAGAAGGTGAAGAAGAAGGAAGGAGAAGGTGAAGAAGAAGGACTTAGACAACATGTATTACTATATACTAAAATCCCCAAATCCAAGTTCCCAGAATTCCAACACCATGGGATGTGTACTCACTGCGGGCCGGGCTGGGGGCTGGAGAGGTGCCTGGCAAAGCTGGTGACCCCAAGGCTCCAGAGTGTCCCTCAGACCAAGAGCTGTTCTCCCTTCCCACCTCTCCATCTGCTCCCAGAGCGGTGGCAATGTCAGCATTCCCTGTGGCCAGCAGAGCTGTGTCAGGGTCACCTCGAGAGCTGGCGTGGGGCACAGCAGCAGCTGTGGGAGCGCTGGTGGCAGCTGTTTGATTTGGAAAGCCGAGCTGAACTGAGTTGCTCTTGCCTGGCTGTGCCCATGGGTGTGTTTGGGGGAGCAGCCTTGGCCATGGAGCTTTGCTGCGATGGATTTGCGGCTTCTGCGCCCACGGCCTGTGCCCTGCTGGGGGTGACCCCCACGGCCATAGGGCTGCTGTCCCTGCTGGAACCCATCTGTGGGGCCAGACCTTTTTCCCAAGGGGTTGGAGGAGCACTGGTGTGACTGTGGGATGCTTGTTTGTCATCCAGGGCCAGCGCAGCAGGGAGGAGTGTGACGGTGCTCGAGCCGGAGCCCACAGCAGCCGCTGTCTCCATGGTGGCAGTGGGAGCAGGGCCTGCAGGGCTTCCTTCTTCAAGAGCAAAGACTGTGCTGGTTCTTCTTTCAGGAGCCTTGGTTTTAGCAAGAGGGTCCACAATCTCACCTGCAACACAGTGAACACACCCTGAAGTGAGGCTTGAAGCTAGATGAGGAGGCACCAGGGCCTGGGCTGAAAATGAGGCCTGAAGCAGGATGAGGAGGAACCAGGGCCTGGCCTGAGCATGGCACCGAGGCCACTCAACCACCCATGGCAGCATTCCAAAAACAGCTCTTGGATGTTCATGGACACACTGTGGAACACGTGAGTTTCATGGGGTTGAATCTGGTTTGTGCTGACACGAAGAAGCAGATTTGATTCCTGGGCCTTCTCTTCTGGCTGGCAAGGCTGCGGATCAACTCGGTGGGAGGAAATTAGCCACAGACATAGCAAGAGAGGGAAAAGTGCTCCTTGCAGTTAGCAGGCTTATCAAGGAGGATCTCAGAGAGATTTCACCTGAATATGCATATATATATGTAAATATATATATATATATATATATATATAATTTATTTATATATATAATTTTTTTAATATAGATATATATAGTTAGAGACAGATCATTTATACCCCTCCAGCCACAGACTGCAAAGGTGCAATTACACAAACAGATGCCATAAAAGCAGATGTAAAACTTCACAACTTATTCCAGTGTTTCATGGCAAAAATCCCCTTTTTTGGGAGGATGCCAGGACTTTTTCTCACCCTCACAGTTTCTTCCAGGTAGGGATGGATTGGTATCCATGGTTGTCTTGCACCTGCACGTGTAGGAGCCCATCAGATTGATGCACTCTGCAAACACAGAGCAGTCATTCTCAGCTTGGGAAGCACATTCATCCCAGTCTGTGGGAGCAAAACAAGAACAAGGGTCAGAGAGCCTCCCTGCTGGCTGCATTAAGCTAGAAATAATCATTAAGTAATTCTTTTTAAATTTACTTATGTGGTCTTCCTTTTTCATCATTTACCTGTCAGCCAAGCTCTGAGTGATGCAAAACACTATCTGTTTTGTTATTCTCTTGTTCTTGTACTCTGAAAAGTATTTTCTCTGTGTAAAGACTTTTAAAATAATTGTTTTTAGAGGTAAATACATTTAAAGTGAAAAAATGCTGTAGGTTTGTACTGCAATTATCTCAAAATCACTCACTATACCAAGTTCTGTGTACAGCACTCCCAGATATATCAGATAATTAATAGACCTGTTACCACTAGCTACCAGTAGATACAACATTAAACAGAGACTTAATCCAAATAATCTTCTGCTTCAAATAAAAAGCAAATGCTAGCAGCTCCCACGGGAAGCACTATTCTGTTCTTAACAGAGGAAGTGCTAAGGGCAAAATCTCTTCTTATACCATTTTTCTTCTCAAAAGTAACGCTGTAAAACTGTGACCCTCCTTCTGGTAGTGTCCGAAAAGGCATCCTGATTCATCAATGTATGAAGATGCTTTAAGGGTGTTCCTTATGTCTGATTTCAGCTGCTCTGAATCAGTTAGAGATGTTTCTTCATGCAGTTATAGACCTATTTTATTGTAGAGTTTCTTCTCTTTTGAGGAATTTATATCTGGAGCCTTGTGTTGCCATTCACACCCTGTTCCAGCAAATCTGCAAGGGCTGAGTGAGTCCTCTGGACAGGAATAATTCCAGTGAATCCCAGGTGAGCCCTCCCTGTGTGACTGCCTTGTGCACTCACCTTCACTGCCTCAGGGCCCTGAGAGAGGGAGAGCAGCAAATGAGGCTGAAAACTGTGTCTTGGAACAAATAATTCCGAGCAGAGGCTAGAAAATTGTTTTGAACAACAAATTAACATAAGTGCTTGTTCTGCAAACCTGCAGATTAATGATGGTGATTATTTCTGTGAAACATAGGAATGTCCCATTCCATGTGCATGCACATACATGCACTCATCTTTCTGCTTGCTTTTCTCTCCTTCTAGCTAATATTTCAATTCTTTTTACCTTTTTTTTTTTTTTTTTTTTTTTGGTCATTGGGTAATGATGTGTCCATGATAGTCTCCATTAGACAGTTTCATGTGCCTGTGGCCAGCAGTTGTCCATTATGTTCTGGTCTAAGCCACTTAGAAGGAATGCAGAAGTGTGCTGGATTGACTGAACACCAGAGATGAAATCTCTTTAATTCCTAACCGTGCTGTGAAATAATTGTGACCCTTGGCGGCTTCCAACACCATCTGAGAAATGCTAATTGCCAAATCACTTACATTCACTGCCTCCACTGTCTCTGAGGGTTTCTTTTCTCCTCACTTAGCACAGCTTTTCAAGCAAATTCCTTCACCTCTGATGGCCACATTCAACCATGCATCGCTGGCACTGACTGGTGCATCACTTGTGCACATCCACACACACACACACACACACACACTGCACTTTTTTCCTCTCTAAACCATCACATCTCAGCCAAGGTCTGCTCTGAGCTCTCTTTCTGCACTCCTGGCACCTCTCTGGGCCTTCACATTTGGAATTTCCCTGCACAAACATCAACCAACAGTCCTAGTCCAAAAATTATTAACAAGCCACCTTTGTGTTCACTCAGATGACCCTATTATACACCTGTAAGGGGTACCTGCAAAGGGTAAAAATCTGTGAAATTCCTTGGCAAACGATGTTGCAGATGCTAAAGATTTATCTGATTTGATGCAGAAGATTCATGTGGGGATAAACAAACCCTAAGAAATCCCTTTGGATTCAGGGAGTCCTGGAGCTGAAAACAGTTGTTGGCTAAGGGACTGTGAGTGGGAGGTGATGCCTTCTCCAGGAGTTGGCTCCTGGCTGGTACTGAGGCAGTGACATTGTGCTAGAAGGATCTTGGGCCTGACTCAGCACACATCCCTTTCTCTTCTCTTACCATGCCCCACAAAACAGATTTTATTGTCTCTATCCATCATGGCAATAAACTTAATAATTTATGGATCTTCGAAGAGATCTGGTCCACTCCCTTCAGTGGTGCTGTCCCTTCTGACTCCTCATCCCTGCTTTTCACAGTTGGATGGGCTGTCACTAACCAAGCACAAAGCCTGCTGGTGGCCAGGCTGCAGGGAGGATCCAGGGGACAGGATCTGGGTGGGCTTCTTGCCAAAGGTGAGAAGGGCTCTCTGAGGTCAGGAAGCAAAACACCCCATTATACAAATCCTTCCTTCGTGTGTTTCACTCTTTATTTTCCACTTGGGAAAGTCATGTTGAAGTAAACGCTTCTTTGGGTAGAGCTAAGAAACAAACCCTTTTTCTCAGCCTTTAAGGAGGAGTGGAGGTGTTGGCTGTGCCCCTGGGTAAGTGTGGTGCTACTGGAAACCACCTGGTTTTCTGCAGCTAAAGTGACACTCCAGAGCTATCACCTTCTTCTCCCTCAGCCTTTTGGTCCCAGGATCAATAACATTTACAAAGTATTTTGACACACATCAGCATCTTGCAGTTCAGCCTCAGGTGCCACTGTGTTATCTGTAGGCTTCAAATGCAATTTGTCTCCTGCTTTTTTTTTTTTCCTGTCCTGTCCTCCTTAACGTCCATATGCTCTGCAACTGCAAAGGGAGTTTCTCCTGCTCGGAAAGGCTCAATACACCAAGAGAGAAGAATAACCCATTCTGTTTGTTTTGGCAACTTTCTGAACTCTGCTGTCTCTGCCAGCTGGGAAACCTGAGGACAGAACTCAGTCCTTTGAAGATAAAAGTGGTGATGACTGAAGATCAAACAAAAGCCTGGTTTAACATAAATTCCATGCATGTTTCTTCAGTCCTATTCACAATGAGGACATTTGGGAATTCCTCTGGCTGGGTTTCTAGAGTGAAGATGTTAGATTTCTTAAACCTTGGCCCAAATACAGTCCCCCAGTCTTGGAGCACAAAACTGTCTAGAGGGAGTGTGTATCTAAAGGCTACAAATACTCCACAGTAATCCTGTCTGCCATTCAGCTCCAGAAGGATATGGCAAACTTCCAGCTGAGGACAGAGAGGAGGAAAATGAATGGGGAAACCAAGGGCTCCACTTGGGTTAAACACAGCGAGGAGAAGCAGTGCCTGCAGGTACCTGGGGACAGCCAGTGCTCCTTTCTCTGACCCTTCTGGGCTTATGGATAAAATCCCTGGAAGAATTCTCACATCACGGTTTTCTCTTCAACAAACCACATCCTTTGTTTCTCTACTTTGTGAAGAATATTGGCGATACTGCACGTGATCAAAACACAAATGCTGCTTTCTTCTTTGATAAAATAATAACAAAAATTACCTTCTACTGTAGTGTTTTGCTGATCCACCACAAGCACGGAGCCATTGTGCAGGTAGGAAAGCACTGGGGCAAATGTGGAGGCATCCACTGGAAACTCAGGGTCCTGCATGGTGATTCTGAGCCTCACAATGATGCTTCCTGCTGCCAGGGATTCAATCTGCACTTTCAGCTTCCCAGATTGGTACAAGGCAGAAATATTGGGTGGAAATGAATTTTCAAGCTGAGCAAAGGGAGAGAAGCATTGACAATTAGGGAGCCAACAGGTACCACTTTAAATATTTACATAAGCACAACATAGAAGATGCTGTAAAAAGAAAAGTTCCCAAGTGTTTCGGAAATCTTATTTTTCAGAGATTATTGTGGTACAAAGTAACACCAGTCTCCTTGGAGCAACCCTGCTGAGAAGGACTTGCGGGTGCTGGTGGATGAGAGGCTGGACATGCCCTGGCTGTGTGCATTGGGACCCAAAAACCCTCTGTGTGCTGGGCTTCACCAAAAGCAGCACAGGCAGCAGGAGAGTGGGGAATTCTGCCCCTCTGCCCCTTCAGGTGAGACTCCACCTGCAGAGCTGCATCCAGCCCTGGGGCCCAGCACAGGAAGGATGTGGAGCTGCTGGAGCCAGTTCAGAGGAGGCACCAAGGTCAGAGCAGCTCTGCTGTCAGGAAAGGCTGAGAGAATAGGGGTTGTTCAGTCTGGAAAGGAGAAGGCTCTGGGGTGACTTAATTGTGACCTTCCAGTACCTGAAGGGAACTTCCTGGAAAGACAAGGCAAGACTATTTACAAGGGCCTGGAGTGACAGGACAAGGGGGAATGACTTCAAATTGGCAGAGAGTAGGGTAACATTAGATATTAGGAAAAACTTCTTTACTCTGAGGGTGGTGAAGCCCTGGCACAGGCTGCCCAGGGAAGCTGTGGCTGCCCCATGCCTGGAAGTGTTCAAGGCCAGGTTGGACAGGGTTCTGAGCAACTTGGTCCGGTGGAAGGTGTCTCTGCCCATGGCAGGCGTTTGGAACTGGATGATCTTCAAGGCCTCTTCCAACCCAAACCATTCTGTGATTCTGTAATTCTATGATACCTTTGAAAACAGCATTCATCTGACCACTGGTCTTACAAACCAAGTTCCAAAATTTGGCTCAAGGGAGCAGAATTCCCCCTGGCCCTATTTGCCTGGAGCAGAGCTGAACTGTCCTGGTCAGTGCATGCAGCAGAGCCTTGTTTTTATCTCTGTATGTCACACACACATTTTGTTTTATTTACAAGTGTGGGCATGGCTTTAGTTCCCAGGGAGCATTTGAAACTCCCAGTTCAAGTTCAGCCTGCAGCTGAGTCCAATAACAAAGAAACCTCAGGATGAGAGACAAGAAAAATGGCGGTGGATAACTTCAAAAAATGTGTTTGAGACAGCCCTGCTTCAATGCAGCATCACAATTTCATCAAGGTTAATTACCAAGCCAATGAGCAGTCACTTCGGCTGAACAAATGACATTACTCTGAACACTGAAGCTGGCACACTGCTGTCAATATTTGAGCTGTGCAGGAGCTGGCAGTTTTACCTTACATGTCTAGAAGTCTGCTCCTTGTTGGAGCCTTTTGTTCCTGCATACTCCTCCAAAGCATGCCTTTGAGCACGAGCAGAGCCATGAATCAGCACCGCTTTGTTCCCATTCAGTCAGAGCTTGCTCAGAAAGATTCCTACAAACAAGCTGTTTAGCTGGTCTAAGCTCACATCAGGGTAGAGAGGCAAGAAAATGAAGAGAGAGGAAATGAGAGGGGGATGTGCTCAGAAACACCCAAGGAGGCAGAAGCAACACAGGTGAGCAATGCTTCTTTTTCTTCCCAGCCTGATAAATATCTGCATTAATCTCAGAGAAGACTCACTCACCAAAATCTCCCTACACAACAAACGTGAACAATTTGCAACTGTGGGAAATAAAACCATGTGAGGAGGTTCAAATAGCAATTTCTGTTGGGCAAATGCCTCCCCTCTGCTGCCCTTGAGCATATAGCTCCTTTATTGTTTCAGATTTTTCTCTTGCACTTAAATTCACACATGATTATGAGTCACCCTGTGTTTTGGGGAAGCCTTGTTTAGGATGGAGATCCCAGTTCCTCTGTATGGGCCCTGTTCTGTGCAGCAAAACTGTAGGAGATTGCTCCATCTGAAACCTCCTCCTTTTTTTTGGGAAGTTGGCACCAGACTTCATGACTCAAGTTTTGTTTCTGGCTGATTACACCTGACTATGGACAGTGGCCACATGTGTGCAGGCAAGGAATGGGGCTGGAGAAGAAAGCCTAATGCAGATACTTTTCCTGAAAGAAGAAAGAGCTTTGAGAGGAGTGAGACATTTATTGAGCAGACTATGTTGAAATGAATGCCAGGAATGCCATTTCAATAATCCATTTTAAAACCTCAAGTTAATTTACTGTGAGTTTATTGCCAAATTAAAGATCCAAGGAAAGGAGCCCCTGTTGCATGGCTGCATTTATAATTCCTTCACTCTTCTGTAGAGGAAAATTCTCACTGGCTTAATTGCTAACAAGGCCAAGGGCTTGATCTGTATAGTCAGTTGAATTTTGTTGTAATTATAAAGAAAGGTCACAGGAAATAGTATGCTGATTTTGAATGAATATTTCATCCAGGCATAAAATTCTCTATTAAATTAAATAAATTTTACATTGAATATATATATATATTACCCAGCGATATAGCCATTTTACCTCTGTAAGTAACAGTCTTGAAAATTCCTCATATGCTGAGCTGCTGGAATTATGGAAGTCATCAGTGAAGTTGTAGTTGAGAATCCTCATAGTAACATCAAATATCTTGGCCTCTGTAGGACACAACATTAAAGCACACTGACAAAGTAGGAAAGGATTCAGTTAAAATTGACGTACCTGGATCAAAATCTCAGCTCATGGAAGAAAGGAGGACATGATTGAGAGAGTTTAGTATTACATTTTTTTAAAAAATAAAGCAAATAGGCTCCTACAAGCTTCTGATACATTGAGAAGATGCACTTTTATCAGGTCTAAAGAGATATTTTGGTGCCTAATTGCAACTGCATGAGAGCTGGGTGTACTCATACTTTATGTCTGGGTTTACACATACCTGGCCTGGCCCTACACAACTCCTGCCCTGAAGTTACACCCAGGGTTCAATTTGCCATGGGCTCATCTCTGGCCCACCAGTCACAGTTTTTATTGATTTATTTTCCTAATCTTGGTAGTGGGGATAGTAAATACACCCTTAAACTGAAAATACAACAAGAAGCTCTGCATGCCCCTTGTGTGTGTGGTGAGCCCTGACAGATACTGCACAGAGCATGGGAGCCCAAACCAAGAGCCAAGGAATCTCTAACTGCTTTGTCCTGTATAAACACTCTGAAGCTGTTACTCCTTGGACTGATCCTTGGAAAACTTTTCTTTTTCTCAAGGGCTCCAGTTTCATACTCTGAAGGTCAGCCCTCTGTTTTTATAGCCACTAGACCTCCTACTTTCCCTCCATAAAGGGAGTAATTTCCTTCTGACCCAAACTGGAGTCATCCCTCATCTGATCAAAGGGAAGGCTCTCAGGGATAAACATGAACAGCAGCATTCCCACTGTGGTCAGTAATAAACAGTTCACTGCCTACTCTTTGAAAAAAGGGGGAGAGATTTATTTCTTTATTTGCATGGAGGTTTAGGAAATAATTTAAGGCTAGAGAAAAAGCAAAATTATGTTTGATCAACACACTAGAGCCTCAGGAAGCTCTCACCACCAGTTAATTGAACAGAACTGGGCAGGTATTCTGCAGCTTTGTTACTCAGTCCTCATGATTCTCTTTAATCCTTTATTCAGCAGAATCTGCCCTTCCTCTGGGCACTCTTGTTAGCTCAGCTGAGCCCTGGACAAACCAGTTGCCTGGATTTCCCACTGGCCACAGCCATCAACCAGGAAAAAATGAGGCCTGCTGGGAGATGGGTGGCAGCAAAAAGAAGTGCCAGGCACCAAAGAAATAGGTTTTTAAAAAAATAATTATAGCTTAGCCAGAAATCTGTAATAGTCTAATTAGCACCAGCACTGCTTTATCAACTAAGGCAAAGTTTTGCTGCCTGATATTCTGGGTTGGATAAATGCTGGAGTAGATGAGATAAAAAGTGCTGAAGAAGGTGGGAAATGTTCTTCAGTGAGGACCAAAGGAACATTGCTGAACTGCAAGTGAGTGGGGATGGAAGGAGGAGAAGGGAAAAGATGGAGATATACCACATTATATATGTATATATTTTAAAGGGTTTCTTTACCTGTTTTAACGTTTTGTTGGGAGATAATGGTTTTTCCACAAGTTTCATAGCTGATCTCTACTGAATACATCACACCTGCTTCCAGGTGGGACACAACCATCTGCATTTCGTCTGTCTTCAGGTTTTGCACAGTTTCATTGCCCTTGGACACCCAGACATGGAAAGTGTGGTTCAGAGTGGAACTGACAAGCCAGGATGTTTCAAAGCTGTTGCTGGTAACGCTGAGGAGCCGATGGTTTGTAATTGCAGAGGGATCTATTGCAGTCCCAGGAAGAGTTGGCACAGAAAAAGCAACATTTCACTTTTAAAGCCTTGTGCTGTTCTAAATCCACTATAGACAAACACTTTGATAGTCAATAGTGTAAGGTTCTCTTCACACCAGGACAGAATCTGCCCCTCTCACACTAGCAGACCCCCTCATCCATGAACCATCCCACAAGAGTGACTGATTTAGTGTTTAACCTTTTAATTTCCTTTTAGCATATGCACTTCTGATGAATCACAGTATCACAGAATATTTTGGGCTGGAAAGAACCTTAAAGCCCATCCAGTTCCACCCCCTGCCATGGGCAGGGACACCTTCCACTATGCCAGGCTGCTCAGAGCCCTGTCCAGACTGGCCCTGAACACTTCCAGGGATGAGGCAGCCACAGTTCCTCTGGACAACCTAATCTTCTCCAAATCTCCAGTCAAATAAATAATCAGCCAGTCAGCTACAGGTGCAAGCAACAGGAATAAGTTTGGAAGAGTGACTCTGGATACTCTACATGTGTTGACACCTGCTTTGCCTCCTGTCACTTTAATCATCAAAATGCAGCTATTCATGTAAAGGCTGCCTGGCTTTAACCTGGAAAACCCCCCCAGATCCCAGCTAACAGAGGCTGGGGGAGAGTGGCATTCAGCACTCCACTCCAGTCCACTGCAATCACTGTCATGACAATGGGAAAAGACAGGGCCCTTCAGAGATGATTCCTCTCCTGAGAGGAGGAGGAGTTTAATCATTGAGTAGAATGAGTTGCAGCAGAGCCAGTCTGTCTGGCGAGAGAGAGAGAGAGAGAGCCCAGACAAGAACCTCTGCTGGAGAGAGCTGGGCCAGGTGAGATGAGCATCACACCCTGTGCTGACCCAGAGACCATGGCATGCTGCTGCCACAGCTCCAAGTCTTTCATGCTAATGTTTAGATTGAGGGGAAAAAAAGGTTGTTTTCATAAATTGCTTCAACAGAATGCAATTTGGAGGTGTTTTCGGCCAAACATCCCCAAAGCCACTCCCCCCTGCACTAGAGGGGCCTCAGTTTAATTCCTCTGGCTTCTGCTTAAATTAGGATGACAATCAAGAATATCCAGCCTGTCTCTCTGAACTCTCAAATAACTTAAATCTATTTCCTTCCACAGAAGAACAGTGTGTTGTTAAAAGGGTTGTAATAACTCTTGTCTGAAAGGGCTGGATCACCCATATAAACACAAATCTACTGAGGTGTGTTGCCATCACAAATCAAGAAAACATTTATTAAAATCCAAGGTTACTTACAGCACCCAGCATCTGTAGATTGGTTGGTTATGGACAAGAGACTTGATTTCCTTATAGAAGAAGAGCTACTGCCAGTGTTAACAGCATTTACTGAGCTTGGAGTAGATGCTACAATGCCTAGGGGAAAATCATATTATCAAAGAGTTAGAGTATTTCTAAGAAAGCAAATCTAAAATAATACCATTCGTGTTTTCCACATGAAAAGCAGCAATAGAAGTAATACAAATAGAAAATAAAAGTATTCTCATATCACAAAAGCATGAAGTAATACATTATCTTCATTTTTGAGATTAAGGGATTGTAAAATTGTTTTCTGACTAAAGCATAGAATCTGCAAGCAGTTATTCATCTCATTATCTTAAAGCCTATTAGCAGGCCCATTGATGTCTGTGGGCTGTAAGTATATTTTGTTGAACTGATACCACAAGGAATTATTTCAGCCAGAGCCAAACTCCAGCTGCTTGCAGCAGAGGGCTCACCAGCAGGGCAGAAGCTCAAGGTGGGATCACACAACCACTGAGTCTGGGCTGCAGCCAAAACAGGAAAACAGAAAATCATAGAAGTAATGCCATTAAATTGTTTCTCAAGAGGCTGGGGAGGTGCACTGACAACAAATGACTTGCTCTGAGAAGCAGTAGGGTCTGAAGTTTTAGGTTTGGCAGGTGAATAAGGACAGCTGAGGGTGAAATAGAAGAAACAGCAAGGGACTGTGAAATAAATATTCTGCATTTCCATCAGAAATAGGTAACACGTTTATGTGGCATTTTCTCCCAACAGGAGGAGAAGGGGCACCCACACTCCAGAAATTCCTGCAGGTGACTCCTGCAAAGAAGCACAAAGTCCTGCAGGAACATCCCCAGCACTTCCCAAGGTACACATTTCTTACCTTCCTTCCTTGGGCTCAGCCAGGGAGGGATGACAGTGGCATGTTCATGCTGAGGGTGGCAGCTGTAATAACCCTCCAGGTTCACACAGCTGCTTTTCTCAGGGCAAGCATTGAATTCAGCATAGGAGCACTCATTGACATCTAGGAAGAACAACACACCTTGCACACAGATACTGGGAGCAGCATCAAGACTGATTTGCACTTTGTGTAGACAAGGCTCTGGCTATGATAAATTCACAGTAAAGGTGCAGTGATGCTGTTAAAGCCATTCTGGATGTTATCAACCCATCACTTTTTACTCCAATTCTTTGGACTTAGAGGACAGTTAGGGGCAGCTCCTGCTTACACCTGTAGGATGCCATCCAAAACAGAGATGTCAGCACAGGAGGAAGAAGGACTACCCAGTGATTTCACTGAAAGCTGGACTGAGTAAACACAGAATGAGAAGCATTGAAAATGGTGCTTATGGATTCATTTAAGGAATGAGAATGTTCAGATGACTGCAGAGCAACAAGAAGATTGACATAATTTAAATTTAATATATTGAAATGTTTATGTAACATTTATAAAGTATGTAGTAATGTGCTATAGTAATTAACAGACTAAATATGATTTGTTTCATACAAGCCACTGGATGTAACATGGCAACAGAATATTGCAAGAAAACAGATTTTTTAAGAGTCTGTTTAATACAACTAATGATTGTGCTACAAATATGCACATATTTGCTTTTTTCATCTGAAAAACCATGTTAAACTATGGGAGAAAAGAAATTTGAGGGTTCAGAAGCATTCCCTTCCAAACTATTCACTCCAAAATAACCATTAACTCTCCATCCTACGACAGAAAGCTCAGGGCCGTGTTTGCAACGTTTGCAAGACCCTCTGTGCTGTCTTTGAAAGGAAATTAATGGTTATGTAAATTACATCCCAAGTGAAGAGGGACAAAATCCCTTAAAATATGACAGGATTACAGTCAGTGACCTTGCACCTCCGCGTCAATCACTTCATACACGCGCTTCACCATGGCCTTCAGGGAGGAGGAGACCTCTGCCAGAGGAGCTGCACGGTGCAATCCCAGGAGAAGCTGGGAGGCCACTGTCCCAGCGTAGATGTCCCCAGGGTTGCTCTGGACGTGGTGCACAGAGGGATCCAGGGGCTGCAGTGCACCAGTGATCTGGAAAACAGGGCAGCAAACACTGGGGCACCTGGTTCATCTCCCAGCACGTGAATTATGCAGTGGTTATGATCATAATCTGAGTGAGGTTATTATCATAGTCTGAGTGCAGTCATTATCATAATCTGAGTGTAGAAAGAAATTCAGAATCCACGGCAAAGTGGTAATGTTTAGGCCTGTATTTGTGCAAGGTGAGTTCTTATTTTCACACCTCACAAGAGATTTATGTTACAGAAATGCCAAGCTAAGGGGGAGAAGGAGTAAGCCAGGAAGAGGTGGGAAAAGTCCAGCTCTGCAAAGTCACAGTGGATCACAATACATTACACAGGCCACTACAATTCACCTGCAATAAAGCTGTCCAACTCTTCTGGCTTTGAACAGCTAAATGGACTGCTGGCAAAGAGAATAGAAAGAAAAACAGGAAAAGCAATAGACTCAGGATGAGGAGTGGGATTAAGAGCCACAGAGAGACCCCAGAGACACCAAGCCATCCCAGCTGAGAGTCAGGAATGAGAGAAGGCATCTGCTGGTGGGCTGAGCAATAGGAGTCAGTGGAACAGACAGCAGAACACTCCGAGTATCAGCTCATTGAACAGCTTCTCCTCAACTCCCCATTTCTTGACTGTTTGACTTTCACATAGCTTGTTTTAGACCAAAATATAAAAGCCTTGGTGCATCCTTGCCCCTACTCCCAATTACATAGCAACAGGACCAGGGTTTCATGGTTTTTTAGGATATGAGAGGGGGAAATCAGATAGGAGGAAGAATTACACCCACGCCGTTACTAGCATTTCTATTCTGCTGCCCGTCAGATTATGGCAGATAGGTTTGTCTTGGGAAGGCTTAACTTAAAATTCCAAATCAGAAAACATCATGCTTTGAAGGTCTTGAAGTCCCAGTCTGTCACAGGCCCAAAACTGAACTGAGAAAGAGCTGGAGCAATCAGCTTAAGCAGGAAAACCCCCTTTATTTCAGTATGTCTTTAAATTGCCCTTGGAAGAGACCTGAAAAATTTGCTAAAGAAGCTGATAAATCAATGTTTTACTTGAATTGCTTAAGGACGCAGCTGACATTCAGGAATCAGAAATACAGAAATAATCAGAAACAGGGCCAAAAAAAATCAATCTGGCAGAACAGAGGGGGAGCAAAGAGTGGCCCCTGAGTAACAGAATCGTGGGCACAGCGAGGGAGGGGTTCATTTTTGTACATACCATGGAGTGCAAAAGGCGGGAGTGATTCAGAAAGTGGGAATCCACCCGGGTTAATTCATTAAAATCCATTTTCACAAGCACTGTCACGTTGTACCAGAATGTCCTCCCTGCAGCGTAGGAAATAAAACAGCCAAGTCATCTGAGGTCTGGTGCTACAGAAGGTGACAGAGCTTCAGGGAGGCTCTGAGGAGACAAATCAAGATTGAACTTGGCAAATAAATGTGAGGAGCCTTCAAACAGCCACCAGCAAGGGCCTCCTCTGCCATATGCCACAGGCAGAGGAGCCAGCCAAGGAGAAGGAGCCAAGAAAGATTTGCTGGACCCACAGCACCCACACACCCCTCAGTGCTCACGGGTGCAAGCACTGAAGCTGAATACCCTGGAATCCATCCATGGCAGACTCCTGTATTTGTTTTAGGAAGAGCTATGGTAACAGTTTTCCTGCCCACTCCCACCCTCAGGAGGGAAAATCAAGGATATTTCTATTAGAAGCAGCGTTGGATTTATCAGTAACATACCCTCTGGCATGGGATCCACACAGCCTGCTCCTTTGGAGGAGCTGCAGCATTTTTTCAGCCCTGGACATTCAGTATCGAACGTGCAAGGGTAATCAAATGTTTCCATATCCTTCACTGGACAAATACCAGGTCTTGAGGCAAATACACTGGATCTATTGAGGGCTAAGTAACAAAAACATTTCTGAGAACAAAAATACAGAAAGTTGTTTCCATACAAATTGTGATATTTAATTTATACCAAACACCTCCTCCTCGTTTTAGAAGAGTGTCTGTTCTGAGTTTTTAATGGGGAGAAAACAGCAGCCTAAAATATCATTATTTCATTTCAAGGGTGTAAATATTCTCAGATCTTTCTCTTGTCCATGACATTCTGTTACAGAAATTTTGAGTTTCTAACTTTCCATTAATAATTATGGATGGATGGGCTCATAGTTAAGTTTCTAAATGTGGAGACACTGAAGCACAGCGAAACAGAAAATGTGCCTGATATCAGCTGTGAGTAATCCAAATAATATATAATGATCAAAGAAAACCAGGTGCTGTGTAAGATAGAAATTGAGCACTTTCATTTAACATTTTGTGGCACAAATTTAACATTAGTTGCAGTAATTGTGTTCCAGCTGGCCACTCCAGGAGGTTGGTAGCCCATGCCAGAGAGCCCTGCAGAGAGGGCAGCTGAGGCAGGAGGTTGCTGCTTCCCAAGCCAAGGGCAGACAGTGGTTATGGGCCAGTGCCAGCACAAAATCTCTTCCATGGAGGAAAAGAGAGAATATTTCCAAGCCCTACAAACTCACTTCTTTACCCACACTCTCAAACACAGCTCTGAAGTAATGCTCAGCTCTGGTCCTTCTAAACAACCTGAAAGAAATCTGTTTTCCACTTGTTTTGCACCTCCAGGTTTTTGATCCTTTACTGGGCAATTGAAGTCAGCCAGGAGAAAAATGAATCTGATTGTTGCAACAGAAACAGTTGTGGTGCAGGAAAACCACATTTGACGTAATAAAGCCCATAGCAAACGAAAGGTCCACAGCAAACTGTAAATCTATCATGAACAGTCACTTCTGTGGGTTTACAATTTCTGTTATCCCAAGGCTCTGGATGAGAGTAAATGTGAGGTTTCTGAGAAGCAGGAGGGGATATTGGATACTTCGAGGCACTTTTGGCCTCAGCAAAGTAAAACCTTCTTAGACAAGGAAATTATCTTGATTAACCAAGATTTAAACTGAATCTACGTAACTTGCTGCCACATGCACATTCCAGGTCCTCCTCTCTCTGGCACTGCAGGTGGTTCTCCCAGACAGATCCTTCTCCTAGAAATCTCTCTCACGATTTTCAAAGCCTCATCAAGGTGTGACACAGCCTTGGTTGCCCTTATCTGGGTCTCACACACACTCCCAGCCTCAAGTGATTGCTCCTTCTCAGCCTCCTGTGCAAGGAGCTAAGCAGCCTCTCCCAGTGGATTTTGCACAAACACAAGCACCAAGAGATTTCCCTGTGTTAGAAAATTCCCTGTTCACCAGTGCTCCTCACTGTTCAAACCAGGGGATCCTGGTCAGCTGGACCCAGGTGGGGAAATTCCTCCAGCTCTGACACTCAGGTGCAGTTCAAGCAGGTTTGAGGTTCAAAACAGGGTTTTTTTCCCTCACCTGGGTTTCTTTTTTTTTTTTTTTTTTTTTTTTTTTTTTTTTTTTTTTTTTTTTTTTTTTTGGTGTGTTTAACTGTGGTGTAAATGGTTTAATGAGTCACATGCAATCTCAGAAAACACCATTGAATCCTGGCTGGGTGCCACAGCAGCCATTTATCTGAAATCAAAAGGTCATCGTTTTCCGATCAGCGGAAACAAGAGATGGATTCACTTCACATTTCTGCCTAATTGTACCAGATGCACTTTGGAAATTCAATTTGTGCTCTCCTCTTCAATCATGCCGGGGACAGGCACCTACCAAGCAAGCAGTGAGGAGCAAGCCAGCCAACTCCTCTGTCATTTGGATGAAGTACAGGCTTTTCTCCTCCGTTATTTACATGAATGTATGGAAGCAGAACTGCAGCTTAGCAACCAAAGGTCACTTGCCAGCCTGCCTCTGGACAACTGCTGGATCTGCCATGACTGCAGGATGGGGCATCACCCAGGAGATTGATGCTGAGGGACAACATTAGCTCACCCACCACCCCCTTCCTCTCTCTCCGTCCATCTGCAAGGGGTGGTTTCTCCAGAGGGTGTGGTGGAGCCTGGGACCTGCATTTGTCTCGGGTATCAGAAGGTGGAGACAAATCTATGAAATTACAGAGAAAGCTCCTGGGAAAGCCTTTTCCAAAGGCAGGCTGGCAGATTTCATCATACAACCCTGGTTTGGGGATCTTTGAGCATTTGGTGGGCTTTACTTGCTCAGGTGGACATTTTCCATCCTGATTGCCTCTCCAGGGGTTTAAATGGGATTTGTGCTGATCCAACATCTGAGAAATATTTAACACCCTTCCTGTGTGCTACTCTTGCCTTGGAGGGAAGAAGGCTGAGGGGGATGTGATCAAGGTTTCCAAAATCCCAAAGGCAGGGGCAAGATGAAGGCAGAGCTGGTTTTTACCAGAGCC
The DNA here is from genome assembly GCA_013398615.1 of Brachypodius melanocephalos. Classification (NCBI taxonomy): domain Eukaryota; kingdom Metazoa; phylum Chordata; class Aves; order Passeriformes; family Pycnonotidae; genus Brachypodius; species Brachypodius melanocephalos. The sequence goes on from VZSR01000920.1 coordinate 12,541,134, forward strand.
TACAGTAATAAAATGGGTGAAAGAGCTCACTTCTTTACCCAAACAGGAGGGAACTTCTGCAATTTGTTAGCACAGGGGGTGTGGAGACAGACAGCTTCAGTGGGCTTAAAAAGGGACAAGGCAATTCCCAGACAGGATTTCCATCAGCAGACACCGTGGGGAACAGGCAGGGATGCCGATAATCCCATCTCTGCAGCTGCTGGGGGCACACAAGGGACACAAACTGCAGGACAGCCAGAGCCACCTGCTTCTGGGTGAAGTCCCACAGGACGTCCTGGCACCTTCCCACCCCAGGCTGCTGCTGCAGTGCTGCCCATCTGTGACTCCACTGTCCCCTGGCTTTCCTGTGACACCTGAGCACAGGCACAGCTGTGCCCCAGCTCCTGCTGCTCTGGTGACGGCCAGCATGGGAACATCTGCATGCCGGCTCTGGAAGGTCCCAGCCCTGCTGAGGAGCTGCTTGCACACCTACAATGAGCACTTTTTCACTTTGTAGTTGTTTTTCTGAAAACCTTCAGAAGTTGTGCACACAAGGCACACTGATTAAAGCATGACTTTAACATCGCAAATCAAGTGCTCTCGAGAAACTCCACAATTAAAGCTGTCCTGGGCCTTCTTATTCAAGATATTTTTGTACATGTGTGCTTAAAAACCAGCCTTCACCATATGCTGATGCTTCCCTCCCTAGCTGGGGATCAGGCAGGGTTAGATGGCAGATAAGGAGCTCTCTGGTTTCATCTGATGCTGGAAAGTGGGCAGGAAGCCAGTCACCAGGAGAAATAACCATACCATCCATTCAGGTAGCTGGAAACAAGCCTGGAGAACTGGATCCTATCTCTACCTAAAAGACAAGATGCTGGGAGAAGTTTTGTATGATGAAACAACCTTTCAGAGCCGTGGGTTTCACAGGCCCACGAGCCTGACCTGCAGCCCTGAGCCCCAACCACACAAATTATTAAAAGCAGCACTAAGCACCATGAAAATCAGAATAAATTTATGAAAAAATTAAAACTGCACCCAAGGAGTCTGAAAGCAGGTGTGAAACCAACACAGAATGGTTTGATCTCAGTTTCTCTGCAGCTCAGTTGCCTGTCTGTGAAAGACACAGAAGCTCCCTGGCTTCCCACAGCCTTTGTGAAGACAAATTGCTGCCTGTGAATCCCCCAGGATTCACCTTAAGAGGTGATAAATAATTCTGTGCTCAGTGAGAGGCTGAGCAGAGCTCTGAATGTCGGGGTGAGAATGGCACACACTCCTCAGAGGGGCTCCATCATCCCTGGGCACTGGGAAATGTGGTCCTTGGGGCACTGCAGAGCTGGATCTAAAAGAGTTCACTGACCTGCATGCACGGGCAAAAAGAGAGAAAGCAAAGGTTGTTTTATTTAATTCTACCTTAAGAATTAATTCCAACCCTTCCTAACTCTCAGGCATTTAACTTTCCAGCTGTTATTTTAAAATGTCAGATTCATTTGTGTGTGCACCTGTAACACCATCCTGATGGATGGACACACAAGAAGTGAGAACTACCAGAGCAACATGACCAGTGATCTAGACATTTTTTTCCCCAACAATAAAGAAATAATAAAAGCAGGGCCTGCCATATCCCAGGCAGGGGTAAAGGTTTCCTTCTAGGAAGAGAAGGTGAGGAGTGGCCAGGAACAGGCTGCTGTGAAAGGTCATGGAGACCTTTCCACTGCTGGCAGGATGGATAACGTCAAGAAGAAAATAACAGTAGTTCAACAGCGAGCTGTGCAGTAATTTCTGCAGTTCCAGTTTCTCTTTTCATCATTTATTTAAGACTGTGTCTAGACACTGCATTACCATTCACAGAATTTATGACTAATGCCCTGAAAAGCAAAGATACCAGAATAATGTAAACACAGAAATCACCTAGAAGCCATACAAATCCTTAAATGGTTTTAAATATTCCCAAATTAACTTTGACAGGAAAATGTGTCAGGGTGACCACAGTATTTCATGGACAAACTTGCCCAGAGTGCCCATCAACAACATGACAAGGGCAGGGTAGAAGTTCTGCAGCTAAGCTTTACAAGAGATTTACAGATTTGTTCATGTTAGAGGAAACAGAATCATCACCAGCTCTCAAGACTAAAATATCCCTAGAGATGCTTTTAAGAGAGAGAATTATATTGGGAAAGAAATATTTCAAGCATTACCAGGATGCTTTTTTTTTCCCACACAAGAAAATGGTCTTGATTTTCAGAGGTTCAGAAGCACCTGAATTTCTTGTGCAAACAGTGACAACCACAGTGACTTTTCCACATTTAGCTGGCACAGCTCTTTCCTTGTCCTACAGAATTAAAAAAGCCATTTTCTCTGATTGCCTCCCAGTCTTGCCATTTGATGCTTACACATGTATGCACATGTCTGTATATCCAGAAGCCTTCACTGAAGTAACTTTTCAACCATAATTAGATGTACTGGAGATTTTCCCCAGCGTGGAACTGATGCTTGGAAAATAGAGATGATCAGCAGCAGATCCTTTGCCTGGCTGACAAATCTGCTTGGGCACACAGTAACCTGCAGCTCAAATTCTGCTCAAAAACTCCACAGCAGTCATGGAGCCAAACAATAGCAGGATACAGTAAATTGGGAATTATGCTTTAATTTCTCTTCTCTAGCAAATCATTTTTGGGGCAAGTAAACCACATCAACTATTTTTGTGTTCTCATCCTTCTGTTAAAATCCTGCTAGAAACAATATTCTACCTGTGACTGTGGAGAAAACACCTGGGGGTGGAAAAAAGATTTGGAAGTTCTTTCTCCAATGCTCTGAAGCAGCTTAAATGTGGGATGAATACATTGTTCTTGACAGATCCCATGACAGGACATATGGCACATCCCCCCTCATGCCACGTTATATGATCCAGGAGCTGGTTTGGGGACATTCCCACAGATCTGAGTCACTCCAGTCTTATGACCCAAAACAAGGGCCAGGGCTGCAACAGAACCTTTCCTTTCAATCTGCTGTTCCTGTGTGTGTGATTATGGACAGGCCCAGGTCCATACTGAAAAGTGGAAATAGAGAAAACACAATGTCATACTGAAAATAGGAAACAAAACTATGTCCTGCAGAACTTTCCTGCATGACAGAGCAGTTCAATGCTGGTTCAGATAGTTCAAGGTGCCTGTTCAGCTTAAAAGCATCTAAATTTATCCATTGGAAAAAGAAAATTTCTTTTTCCCAAGGAATCCTCTCCACCTATGTTTCAAGTTCTGATAAGACTGGGAATTTCTGATTGACAGCTGGTAACCCTGATGTGGGAAGAGGGGAAAATCTTCCATCTTGAGACAAAGGTGATTAAGTCTTCCTGAGCAGAGTCTTATTAACACTCAGATGTTAGATCAGATCCACCAAAAAGTTCACCAGTTCTGAGACCTCCCACACAGCCATAGACAACCAAGGAAATCCTTAGAAAATGGGTCCTAGTGTAGTTTTGGTTGGAAAGCATCTGGTACCAAGTTGTCCTGAGGTCACAGGTTGTTTTAAATTTGAACCAAAATTGGGTTTGCATTCTGGGAACAGACCCTGTTCCACACCAAAGGAGATGTTATCCCAAGTGCATCCTGTATTACTCTTGAGGAGAAAGCTCCTGGTGTACATGCAGGCACCAGACAGTGAATTATTGCTCTTGGCCAGGGTTAGTGGCCTGAACCTGGACAGGTAATGAGCCCTTGGAGGGCTAACAAGCAGGTGCCTTCCCCAGGCTCCCCTGGAAGTTTAGTGAATTTGTGACTAGAGGTGGCAAAGAGCAAGAATCAGGAGTTTTAATCTGCTATGTCTACTCCTTGCCACGTTGGACAAAGTTTCCTGCACATTATTTTGAACTCATTTATTTCAGTGAATAGAAACCTATGGCCGAGAACTGAATTAAGCCTTTACACATCTCAGCTGAAGTAAATCTTCAAGATTCAGAAGCATTTATTTCCTCTCTTAATCTGACTAAAACTTACCTAGAGAGCAGTAGAGTCCAACTTGTTCATATCCTTCACAGCAATCTGTGAGAGTGATGGTTTCAGGGACCTCAACGCTGTGAAACTCTGTTCTGTAGCGTGTCTGGGGACACACCATCCACGGGATCCACCCTCCACAGGAGGTGTTCTTCTCATAGGACTTTTGGTAGGCAACCATTTTAAACACACTTCTGCTCAGGGTGTAGTTGCACAGGTGGTACCCCAGCAAAGAGAGGCCTTTTTCTAGGAAACAGTGACAGGAAAGAAAGGGATCAGCATTAACTTGTCACCCCTGAGCAGAAGTTCCCAGCAGTATCCAGTGAACAGCAGCGACAGGACCAACACAGATGAGTGATTTCCAGGAAGGCTGACATTGGGAAGCACATCGTTTCAGAAAAGAGACACAGGAAAGAATTGGTAGTGACTGCCTGTCACAGGCATCACTTTGGTCACAAAAGGATGGAGATTGGCAGAAAATTCAAAGAGCTCTTGATGCCTTCAGGTTCGAGCCAGAAAAAGGGCAATTTAAGTCAAGTCACTATTAAGGAAATTTACATATGTTAATATAAATTAACAGTAGAGCACAATAGGCACTTCCAGGGCAGAGTCATCCAAGTGGTTTAAAAGCCCACTCCAGCCTTCTGCTGCCAAAGCCTTCATCACTCTCCACTGGCTATAAAGGGAACAAAGGGTGAGGAACTCATGGGCAGATGAGTCACAGTAGATGTCTGGAACAAGACATCCTTCAGACATCACCCTAGGCTAAAACTGGGGACTCATACATCACTGGGAAGCACTTCCAGGTATCTGACACAAAAGGTATTCCTGGAGATGCCATGCTGCCTCTCTGCATTTGCAGCACACCTTGTTGATCATGCCATTGGAAACCTGCAGAGGTTCATTGACTTCGAGTATAAACAAAGTCAGTGATAAGGTCATTAACTGCATCATTTCACACAGGTCTGGGGATGGGACTCAGCTCCCAGAGTTCTGAAACCATTCCTGACGAGGAGGGAGCTTGTTACACGCTTTACTTAAAACTGAAATACTTCAGCAGGGATGGGCGCGAAAAAAGAAAAGAAAACAAAACAAAAAAACACAACGCCAAACAACACAAAGAAACCCCAACAATGGCAACAGAAGCAGATGGAGTTTAAGAATTAGCAGTAAGCAACCTCCAGTCATGTCACAGACATCAGGCTGGCTCCTAATGAGATGTTATAGAAGCCAGAGGGGCTGAGTCACCCTGTGTCCCATTTGGGAAACAGATCGGATGGAATTAAAACGCCTGCATCATCCTCCAGCCAAAGCAGGAGAAACTTTAATAAGGATAAATATGAATTAGCTGCAGAGATTCAAATATAGCATGACTGGGGTTTTTTTCTGAGAGCTCTGAGGGCACCAGGGTCAGCCAACAGACAGACTGAAGCTAACACAATATACACAACAGGCATACAATTAAAGTATTTACAGCTTATCTTATTTGTGCAACTTATCTCCTGCCTGAAATGATGAAACATGTTAAAAACAATTCAAGAAAAGAAAAAAAAAAATAAAAAGAATTGTCAGGCTTTTAGGAATCCTGTGCTTTTATCACATTTAGCTTCCCAGCTGAACAAAAGGCATTTGTGCAGTTTGAGCAGGACTAGGAAAAGAGCTTTGGAGAGCAGGATCCATTTGTAGTGCAGGGATAATCTAGAAGAAAATATGGAGTAGCCTTGGTGTCTAGAAATGGCCTCTGGAAGCCCAGCCCTGCTCTGTTTCTCTCCTCTGTGCCTTCCTCCTGCAGCAAAAGGCTGAGTTGATGCCAGGTCGTGCTCCAGGATGTGCCTGGGAGAGCCAAGAGCTCCCAGAAGGCTCCAGGGACTCCCTGGACTCCTCCTTTCCTTGGAGCAGGTCAGCAGGAAAATACTGAGAGTGAGGGCATCTCTGGAAACCCCAGACCCTGCTTCTTCCTCCTGGGCAGCCTCCAGCAGGGCACCTCTGTGTCCCCTCCCTGAAGCTCTGGGGACAGAGGCTGAGAGATTTCCACATCCCCAAAGGCACTAGGGCTGCTCCTTGTCCCTAAGCAGGGAGTGGAAGGAGGTGGCCAAAAGGGACAGGAGGACACCCAGCCTGTCTCAAAGCCTGGCTCAAGCCAAGACCTTGCCTGTGCCAGGATAGGATCCCAAAGGGATGGAGTTCTGACCAGGACATGGCTGTGCAGGAGTAAATGGAAGAAATGAGCCAGAGAAAGCCAGGTGACCTCTCCCTCTGGCTAACTTTAGGATAACTCTGGGAGAATGGGAAAGGAGAACAAATATGGGTTCTGGAGCAGGAATCAGAGCTCAAGGGCTGCCTTTTACTCAATGCATTTGATCCATTAACACCTCACATGAGGCACAAGTGCCTGACAAGAAGCAGGCAGCTGTCAGTGCATTTTGGAAAGCATTCCCTTGCCATGTGTTAAGACTGCTCCAAGAATACCTTTCTCTGCAAATGCTTCCAGGCATGTAGGTGTAGGGGGAAAAAAACTTGCTTCAGCTTTTCTTTTTTTTTAATTTTTTTTTAAATTAGTTTGTAACCTGGATGGCTAAATAACCAGAGTAGAACAGAATTAATACCTAAATAATTTTGGTTACAGCCTTTCCCTGGAGAAAGTGCACAAACATCCCTTGTGACCAGGGAAGGAGGCAGGAGCAGGGCAAATATTGTTCTATGAAAATGAGAAAGAGAAACTCCTCTATGAAGGAATCAGACTGTTACAATATAAAATCAGGTTAGAGGCAAGTAGGGCGGGTAAGAAGCAAGAGCTCAGCCTTGTTCCTCATCCCTATGATCCCTCCTGTTCTCCAGAGCTCACATAAAGCCTGGCAAGAGCAAAGCAGGAACTGGAAAGGAAAAACTGAGTAAGGAGAGCACTGAGGGTTCGTGTTATCCGTGCAGAGCTGAGGCTGCAGCGAGGACGTAGCACTGGAAAGCCAAAAATTCCAGTGTCAGCTGAGCTGGCTTAGTCTCTACAGCAATGTGCAACATAAATACAGGTATGAAACTGAGAATAAGATGGTGTAGAATTAGACACAGTTTATAATTGGAAGCTACAGCTGTCAGAGCAGAGCTGAAGTCATATTTCATACTTAAACATTGATACTACGTACATATGTATATATATATATAAATATATATATACACACTAGGTATAGAATGAGGCTGCCAAAGCCTCAAGAGAAGCTCTGAGATAAGCCTGTGGTGGTGCAAAAAGATGCCCTGAGTGCAAGAAGTTGGAGTGAAGGTGTCAGGGAAAGGAGCAGCACCACCAACCTTTGCCCCATCCATCACTTCCACACCATTCAAAACAAGCTTTGACACTCACAGAGTTCAATTATTTTGCTGACAGCAGTTTGCTGCTGAGCAGTGTGGCTTGGATCAATTTGGGCTCTTTAGCAAATTGGCTTTCTGCTCTCGTTACTCCCATCTGTGGGATTGTGGCACGATCAAACAGAATTAAAATGCACTGGCTGTTGTTTCCAGCCACTCAAAGCTGAACTCTGATGGCACAGCAAAAGGCATTCACCTGCCATTAATATGGATATGTTACACCTATCGTTGCTGGATTCTAGAATTTTATCTCAGAAACCACCAGCTTTCAGCACCATCAGGGAAAATATAAATTTTTTTTTTTTTAATGTTAAACAAGAGCATAAACAATTAAAGCGAACCCACTATTAATAGAAACAAACACTTGGAGGAAAGCCTGGGAGCAAAGCTTGCACAGGAACAGGATCCTTGGAACTCAAGGTTAAACCCAGATCAGAACTGAGAGCATGACCAAAAAAAAAAACCAGCAACTAAAAAATGCTTCATAGCATTTATGCCACAGACAGAGCTGCACTTCTGGAAATTTCACCATTCAGGTGCCACAGGAGCAACTGTGAGCTGGGATCTGCAAAATCTTTTCTCGTTGGAGAGCAGTGAGACTGCAAGATAAGCCCCTTTCTTGTCTTGGCATAACCTTAAAAATAAACTGTTGGAAGAGGTTTATGGAGGGCAGATTCAAGTTCAGATTTGAAATGCAAACACCTCAAAACATGAAAAAAAAAAATGGATCATGGACTCGATTTTTCTACAAATTCCAAATTTTAAAGTCAACACTGTTTATTTTAAATGGGATGGGATAGGAGTTCTATTGGCCCTAATCTCTGCAAACCTCTTTTCAGCTGTGGCTTTGACAGAATAACAGAAAAGAGTACAAGGTTCTAAGAAATATGGTTTAACTGCGACTCACAAAACCACTTAAGCAAAGAAAAACAATGAAGAGCAACCAAAAATCACAGTATTTTTCTCATCTAAATGAATCCAACCAGAAATGAAGAGTAAATTAGGGGTTCATTTAGCAGTTATAGTTGGGTTAAGGTTTTTCAAGATTACAGCCCACACCACAGATGAAATTTAAGCATGTTTTCTACAGCTTCATCTTATGCATCCCGAGGAATTCGCCAGGCACATTACTACATCATTTCCTGCTAAAGCTTATTTTAAAGACAATTTTCATTAAAAATTTGCACAATACTGAAGACAAAGCAGAAATTCTCCTTGGTCACTTCTGGCACAAAGGAAATGACAAGGATTTTTCCTGGGGATGAAAGGCTGGGGACAAAGGTTGTGTTTTTGCTTGGTTAGATTTTCTCTGTTCAATTATCAACAGAGGATTCTTAAATGGTCACTGGGACATTGCCAGTTCTCCAGAGAGTGGCCACCTTGGCTGGTTTATTTCAAAAAAATATCTATCCAGCATCCAAACCAAGCTGTCCTCTGGCCAGGTTTGCATCACTCACCTGTAATTTCATCTCCCCTTCCCTGCCGTGGGGCTGTCCAGAGGATGAGAACAGAAATAAGAGTGATCCTGGCCATTGCAGGGCCCATCCTGGATAAACCTTTCTTGTCCCTTTGTTTCCAAGGTGGCAGAGCTTGGCTGTCCTTACAGGAAGGCTTTTGGATTGGGGGAAAGTGTGCTCTGGGGTTTTTTTACCTTTTGCAGGGAGGTAATAACTGCTGGCAACAGAAACAAAGATGCTCCGTGGGGAATTTTGCTGGTTCTCTCTCCTTTGTGCTCTCTCCAGAGATTTGTGTTCTCCAGAGGGGAATATGCCTCTTCTGCCCGTTCAGCTGGGCTCCCCTGGCCTGACTTTGAGAAAAAGGCATTTTAAAACTGCTGGTTTAGTCTCTGTTTATCCTTCAGAGCACTTATTCCCTCTCACACCTTAAACACTCAACATCTGGGAGCCAGACTTACCTCAAATATCAGGTATAAACTTCTTGAATTCAGTTCCTGTCCACACATCAGGTGGTGCTGCTTTGAGGATCTTCAATTTTGTGCCTTGAAAGCAAACTAAGAGTAAAAGCAAATGTCTCTGTGAATATTTATTGCTGATTGTAGGCTGTTTGTCCAGTCACTGTCACTCTGCTCCTCATTTCACTGCAACTCCAGCACCCCCTAAGACACAGCAACACCAGGCAATCAAGAACCTTGTTAAGCAGGGCATGAATCAGGTCTGAGAAACGGAAATTATTTTTAATTTTTTTGCATTGACTAAATAATCAAGGCACATTCCCAAGATAGATGTGCCTCCAGCTTCACAACACGTGACAAAAACTTCAGTGCAAACTCACTTGGACGAGGCAAAGACAAGGAGCGAACATGAGGTGATATTTTATGAGGAGATGACACTAAAGGATGGAAAATCACAGGTACAGCTCTTGGAGCTGAGGCAATATATTCAGGGAAGCACTTAAATAGGTACCACAATGTTGCAGGCGATTTCATGTGGATGAAAGGGATCTGGAACCACAGACCCTCTCATTTGGGTGTGTTCAGGTAGCAGGGCTGGGGCCTCGTGTAGCATTGGGGCACTTGGGAGCTGTTCTTCTGGCTTGGAAAATCAAATATCAAGCTCATCAAGGTGAAAAGAAAATTAAAAGGAAGAAAAAGAAAGGAAAATTAAAGATTGCCCAGAAAAAAAAAAATCAGTATTGTAAAATGCTTCAATTAAAAAAAAAAAAAAAAAAAAAAGGATTAATGTGGAAATATTTCTGCTCTAGGGAGAATGTGCACCTTAGCACCAGGATGTGTTGCCAGGCTGTATCCTCAGATGCACCACTTACATCTCCTGTCAGGAAGGCAACAAGAAGCCCCCGGCTGTAGGATGGGCAGAGGATGCCATCTGACTTAAAAACCCCACTAATAAATAATTAATCATAAGAAAGAGGACTCAACTCAGTGAAATTTAATGTTCAAATATAAATATTTTTCTTCATGGTCTGTATTTTTTTAGAACCATCTAAATTCTGATAAAAAATACCTTTGTTAAAATTTTTTGGCTAGAAAAAACCAGATCTTTAGCTCTTAGATATTACTTGGTCCCTCCTGTAAAGAAGTATATGTCTTGTCCAATTTCAAATACAGGTAATGCCAGACTGACATGGGAATTGGATTTCATCTGAGTTGGAACTCCATTGCAGTAGTGAATTAAATGGTTCCTAAATACAGAATGTGCAGAACACCCTTTTCAAATAAAAATTTGAGAAAAGTCAGCGAACAGTTAATCCAAACATGAAATGGATGCAGAAATTATTTGTATTTCAAGATTTACCTCACAATTTTTAATTTTTTTCAGGTTCTGATTTATATTAGCATTATTTCTTCAGTTACCACCAGTTACGCTCACAGCAATTTACTTTTTAGCAATGCAGACACTGGCAAAGACCACTCAAGCAATTAAGGATGCATCCTGTGTCCTGTCCAGCCCTTTTCACATCTTCCAGCCACATTCTTGCCCTGCATTAATTGCAGCAAGTTTAAGATTATGTCCCGCATCCCCTGCAGCAGCACATGCTCTTTGTACTACTGTGATGAGTTGCACTTGCTCAGCACAAGCCAACACAGTCTCCTGCAGGGAAACTACAGATTCATCAGCATTTTGGATAACTGAACATCTGTACATGCATGGATGACTGCATATTAACACATTTTTAGTTACCATCATTGTATTTCACAGCTACATTTTTGTAGCTCTTCTCCCTTATCTCTTTTAAGTAGGTGTTGTCTGTTTTCCCTGTTGTTTTTCTGACAGAACAAGAAGAAATGGCTCAAGCTGCTCCAGGGGAGGTTCAGGTTGGACATCAGGAGGAATTTCTTCTCTGGAAGAAGAGGCTTGGGCTGCCCAGGGAGGTTTGGAGTGTCCATCCCTGGAGGTGTCCAAGGAAGGGCTGGAGGTGGCACTCAGAGCTCTGGGCTGAGGACAAGGTGGGGATGGGTCAAAAGTTGGACTTTTTGATCTTGGAGATCTTTTCCAGCCCAAAATGATTCAGTGATTCTATCTTAGGACTCCAGAAGAAGATTTGGCCACTCTCTTTGGTGGTAAGGAAGTGGAGAGAGGAATGGAGAAAGAAAAGGAGATGTTCAGAATAAAAGCCCTGGCTGTGTGGTGCTGGAAGTGAGCTGGACTCCAGCCTGGAAGGAGCTCATTCCAGTCCTCCTGGCACAGTCATCTGGAGCAGATCAGTTCTCCCAGCTCTGTTGTTTATATTTTCTGCAGTTACATTTCTAACGTCTAAACTGATCTAAAGTTTGCCATTTATACAAGGAAGGGCTAAAAGCCACATGGAAATCCATTTGTGGATAATGTTACAGGATCAAGAAGCAGATTTTTACAGATGGGATTTGACTCTCCTAGACTGTACTATCAGTAATTGAAATATTGTGGCTGACAGCAGGCTTTCCCATCATACTTTTTTGGCATTTATTGCTTCAGACAGATTCACTTCTGATTTAATTAGCCACTTAGAAGATCCTGATCTTCTCTAGGCAAGGGGTTTGACACAGAAAGGTCATTGCTGGAACATTTCTTTCTTGCTTTGTATTATTTTGTCTATAAAGCAATCATTATTTCAGATGCAGAAAATGGTCATGACATTTCAAGACAGACTGATATGAATGAGGGGAACAGGATTACGGGCTCATTGGGAATTTATATTTGAGGAATATGTCATTGGGAATATAACAAAAACTGCTCTGTGCTTCAGAAGCCAGCTCATCTTCCTGTAGATGAATAGGATCTAAAGCTTGAGAACTATTAAATCATTTAATGCAGAATCATGGAATCACACAATTATTTGGGCTGGAAGGAACCTTGAAGCTCATGCTGTTCCCATTCCCCTGCCTTGGACAGGGACACCTTCCACTATCCCAGGCTGCTCCAAGTCTCATCCAGCCTGGCCTTGGACACTTCCAGGGATGGGGCATCCACAACTTCCCTGGGCAACCTGTTCCAGGGCCTCACCACCCTCAGAGTAAAGAATTTCTTCCATATGTCTAATTTAAACCTGCCCTCCTTCAGTTTAAAAACATTGCCCCTTTTCCCTCTCACTATTTGGCCGTATTAAAAAACTATATCTCCTTCCTTTTCATAAGCTCCCTTTTGTCACTGGAAAGTGCCCTAAGTTCTCCCCAAAGCCTTTTTTTTCCTCCAGGATGAACAACCTCAGCTCCCTCACACTGTCTTCATAGCAGAGGTGTTCCAGCCTTCTGATGATCTTTGTGGGCTCCTCTGGGTGCACCCTGAAAAGTTCAAATCCTTATTTGACCCCAGAGCTGGATGCAGCATCACAGGTGGGGTCTCAGGAGGGCAGAGAAGAGGGGCAGAATCACCTCCCTCAACCTTCTGGCCACTCAAAAACCTCTCAAAATCAGCTGTCAGTAAACAGCTCAGCAGGCTCATACAGTTTCAGCCTGATTACAGCCTGTCAGTCTGAGAAAGTCCAGGCTAAAGCCACAGCAGACTGTGGGAATGGATGGAGTCCATTCTCCTGAAGATCTCACTGTGGAGATGAACAAATGCAGGACAGAAAGGCAAAGGCAAAACCATGCTGAAGGTGACAAGAAGTTCAGATGAGACCTGATTTCTGCACCATGACTGCATTTTCTGGTGCCCAGTGAATTTTGTCTCACCATCAGGGCAGTCCTAGAACTGCTCCTGCTGTGGCATTTCAGATGTTTAGCCAGGGTTGAGCTCAAGCCAGTCTTCTCCTTAGTGGGGCAGTTTCTTCCCTCTTCTACATTCCCAAGCTTCACAAAAACCACAGAAACTTGATTGTCTTTGAGCCTGCAGCTGATCTGTCAAAACTGGCTTAAATCAGTCAGCAAGGCAAATGGGTCTGAGAAGACAGGAACAGGCTGACTTAGCCAGAAAGAACCTTTTTGCAGCCAAATACAAAAACCGAATTATTCCTGCATCAGGATACAAACTTACTCCTGCTCCTGAGAATGAACACATACAATGAACACCTTAATGTCTTACTCCCTACAGAGAAAAGAATTTCTCAGGAACTACTCAGCTCTCAGAGTTAAAATGCTTGTCTGTGATTCCAGAGACTTGAGTTCCCTGGAGGTCTTGGGCTGTTGAGTCACACAGGTCAAATTTGCCACTGCAAGGAAGCCATGGGGATGGGAGGGGGCAGAAATCCCAGTATTTCAGACCTTTAGAGAGTCACAACTACAATACTATAAATGTGCTTTCGTTTATGTTACCTGAGAAGAAAGTGGAAGAGAACAAGTACACTTTTGCCAGCATATTTTAGGTCTGTGTTAGGATGGACACAGCTAATCTGGCAAGTTTTTGAAGGGGTCATTGTTTCCCTGAGCTTCAGGCATACAAAGAGTGGAAGAGCAGCACTTGTGTTTTTCACTGTTGCACTTCAGAGAAGAAAGCATTAAAATGAAGGGACAAACACAAATGACGGTTTAAAAAAAAAAAAATAAAAATCCCTGACAGCCCTAGGAGCTCATTAACTGAACTGTGGAGGCAGAACAGTCCCTGACAGTACCCAGTGATTTGTTCTGTCTCATCAGCAAACTGTTCCTCAGGAAAATCTTTGGGTTTTGTTGGGGTTTTTGTTGGTTTTTTTTGGTTTTGTATTGTTTTTTGGTTTTTGTTTTTTGTTTTCCCTGAACACACACAAACTGTTTCAAAGTGACTCATGAGGAAAAAGCTCTTATTGGTAACAGGAGGAAAAAACATGAGTCAGGCAGAGGTCATGCTGAACCTCTGCCTGGCCCCGCTCCTCTGACAGAGGAGGTTGTGTAATCCCAGCACAGGGAAGCTCTTGTTCCCTCCAGCACTTCCAAGGGCTTGTCCCATCCCCAACACGAGCTGGGCACCAGATGAGACCTGATCACACCTCATCCATGACTTAGCAGTGCTGCAGGGGAGTAAATCCCATCTGAGACGTTACGTAGCTTCTTGTTTTTAGCTCCAAAGCCAGGTGTTTTTGAGGGAAAGCAGCCTGGGAGGTGAATTGCCCTTTGCTGTGGAGGTTTACTGGGAGAAGAGTCAGAGAGTCTCGTGCTCAGCATCCCCCCAGGGGTTACAGGGCCAATCCACCTGAAGGTCCCACTCAGGTGGGGCTCTGGCTTGTGTCAGTAGCTGCAGATGGGACTGAGCATCAGATCCCTGCAGCTCTGGGAATGGGCACTGACACCAACCCCATTTCCTCACTCACCTGATGCCACCAGGCTCACCCTCAGCAAACACCAGGGACCAGCCCAAAGATCTGGCCCTGCTTCCCTGACTCGTGCCCTTGCTGCTGCCTGGAAGCTGACTGAAGGCACCTGCTGCTCCTCTCATCAAAAGGATGACGTCTCCTTTCTGATCCCTCCAAATCCCATCCGACACGCAGCTGAGATACAGATGGGAAGGACAGAGGGCTGTGCACGCAACTGGAAATTCCACTTGTGAATCCCCCTCCTGCTCACAGATGCAAAACCTGCCTCTGTTCAGCAGATCTGAAGCACAGAATAAACCAAACCAAACATAATTGGCTTTCTGTTGTTGGTCAGCATAAGATTTAACCCTCACTCCCAGCTGAGTGTTATACACACACAGACACAGACCCAAGCACATGTTTTTGATGAGGGATTTCCCTAAGCTGTTTCAGAGGTGAATCTATGGCCCAAACCCCAGAACTTTTTTCACAATTTTTTTATTGATGCACTAAATTTAAATGTTTATAGGAAGCTTCTTATCTTGAAGGACCTAAAGGCACATTGCTGTGTGTGCTCCTGAGCCAGCTCAACTAAAAGCAGAGCAGCCAGCCCCTGAAGGAGGAAGAGCCCTTCAAAGCAGAAACACTGGATTTAAGGATCCTAAGATACAGACAAGGTATGGGATATAGCATCCTGCTCCTACTGTGTGAATACTGAGCAAGGAATTCAGTCAGGTTTGAAAAAGCAGTGCATTCTAACAGTATCTGTTAGAATATACTAACATTTAAATAGGTTTGTTTTGAAGAAAGAACAAAGTAAGTTGTTTGGGGGAAGTGTATCATCTCTTTTTTCCTCCCTGTTCATCTCTGTAATTGTGACTAACTCAGAACAAATACTGCATTACTCAGTACAAAGGAAGTGGGGAGCTTTTAAAGTGGGCACAGAAGCACCAGACGACTAAAACAACAAACTATTAAAACCAACATGAAATGAAAGGTGGAGGTACAGGGAAACTTGGGCTGCAAGGAGAAGAATATATGTTTTAATATTTCTGCCAAAACATAATGGCCAGACAAGTTATGAACCCAAATCTGTGTCTCTGAGGGGATTCTGAACAGAAAATTCACTGGTGGTTCACAGATCTCACTGTACACAGTGAGGAAATGCTTTTCCTTTCTCTTCTCTTTTTTTTAAAAGAAAATGCTGTCTGGCTGTCAAGTATTGCTTTGAAATTATTATTTTTTTTTAAAGATTGATATTAAATCATCCACGCAATCAAAATCAAAGCATCTCTGGGTTTTCCACGGCCTTGCTCATACCCTTCACCCAGATAAATTCTGCAAACTCCTTGTCAGAACCCCTGCACCAGGTGTGTGTCAGGAACAAGCCAAGCCTGAACAAAATCCCAGCCTTGCCCAGAAGGCAGTACTGGGCTGATCCACCCTGGAATGGCTCTGCTGGCAGCAGGAGGCTCCTGCTGCTGCTCTGACCCTGCCTTTGGACACGTGGGCATTTGCCATGGTTTCAGTCACTCTGAAGGATCTGCTGAGCTGAAGCTGCTGTTGGAACAGAGGAGGAGCAGAGCTCCAGCTCGCACAGGGCTCTCCAGCAGGGTTTGTTCCATCAGCACCTGGGAACTGAGCAATAGAAGAGTGGAATACAAGCAATGGAAGAGTGGAATACAAGCCCACAGGTGTCTCACAAGGAGGGCACCTCCAGGGCTGTGCAGCTCCATCCTCGGAGCAGGAGTTTCACACCACCCCAGGGATGGAGCCTCTGTCCCCCAGGAGTTTCTCAGCACTGATATTTCCACTTCTGGTGCCAAGAAATCTCCTCTCTTTCCACACCCTCTCCAAAGTGCAGCCCCTGCCTTGGTTAGACAGCACTCTTGGATTTTATAGGTACTCAGGGAAAGAAAATCATTCCTACCTCCTAACAGCATCAATTGCTGACACAAACTTTGGCAGTTTCTTTATGACACCAGAGTGCTGAAAGGAGAAGCAAAAATGCAAATGCTTTGGAATAAAGATTATATATTGCATCACTGCTTTGGTAACCCACAAAAGAAACCAGCGATCACCTTTTTTGCAAAGTTAATCAGGAAAAAGGAGAGATGCCTGGCAAGGAAGTTCCATGGTTGCAGTGCCAAGAGACTTCACACCAGGTTTTGGCATTCTCAGGTGAAGAGAAATATGTGGTCATGCACTGTAAAACAGGAGGAAAATAATTTTTGTGATTTTTCTTTCCACAAAAAATGCCAACTAAAATTATCTCACTCTATTTAACTAAAAGAAAAAAAAATCCACAACAAAACTGATTTTATCTGATATCGAGAGCTGATATTTAAAGCTCGCAAGGAGATGATTTTCAAAAGGTTTATTGGCTTGAGAAAGCAGTGGGTTATTTACTGCTGAATGTATTCTGCACTCTTAATTAGCACAAATGCCAGTAGGGGAACTTCCTGCCTGCTTTCTCCCATGCTGACCTTCTGCATGAGAAAAAAATCCCTAGTGAAAATAGATTTGAATTCCCTCCTTGAAATCAAACATCTGGCTTTGGTTAAGGAGACACACAACCCGGTCCTTCGTGATATTTGGACTGCAACAGCTCTGGGGCAGGGAGGATTTTCTTTGTTATTTGCTGCTGAAAATGACAGGAATTTCAGTTTATGGATGCAATAATGCTAATGCTGCCACTGAATGACGATGAGAGCGTGACTGTTGCTCTGATTAACATTCATTTATTACTAAAATGCCAAATGTAAATATCAGCAGACATATTTCATCACTCTCCATCTTTGCAATTAGTTTCTATCATGTTCTAAAAACCACTTAGTATTGTCCAATGTGAGAGACAGAGCTCGCAAAGTGACCTAAGGCCTCAAATTCCTATGGAAAGGTGGGAGCCAAGGGTGTGTCAGCCTCCTCCAAAAAGCAACAATGCTAATTTAATTACCTGAATCAGTGAAATCAGCTTAATGAGAGATAAGAGACGTGCATGCCTTGAAAAGTGGGAGGCAGATGAAACAAGTTTGCATCTACCACACTTTTCTTTGGTCCACTGTTCTTCTCAGAGATCTGATGGGATGGATGGACTGGGACCCACTGGCAAAGTCACAGAAGGCTTTAGGACAGTCTACAAAACTTCCGTGCCTTTGCTGCAATTTATTTCTTAAATTAATGTACAAAAGCTTGGCTGATGATGAGAATAAATGAACACTTTGCCTCAATGTCCCTGTTTCTAACCAAAAGGGAAATACTGAGGGGCAAAATCATCCCCTGATTGCAAAAGATCTGGTTTTGACAGGCCTTGTCCTTCCAGAAGCAAAAGGGACAAAAATACTTAAGACAACTTTAGGCACTGGAAAAGTTCACAGGATGAGCCCTGAGGGCTTATAAACAGCAGCAGATGGGTAGAACCTTAATCATCAGTCTGAGAAAATCACCCTGATGTCAGAGCTGATGTTTGATGCTTCCTCAGGACGTGGGGAAGATGTTTCCTCACCAACAAGGTGGAAACCTCAGGCTGTGGAAGGACACTGAAAAGTATCCTCATGGTGACAAGGATATTTTATGGGTAACAAGGGTCCAGTAAGAAAGGATTTCCCACATGATCCACAACTAAAGCACCATTTCCATGTCAAAACCGGCATGGCTGAGGCAGTTTTGCACCCTGAAGGGCTGAGCAAGTGCCAGGAAGCAGCCAAAAACTCAGCAAATCACCTGGAGTTTAATGCACAACCAAAGATGATGTACACCTGAAACAATCTGAGTAATTCTCTGCTCCTTGAGGCAGAGAAAAGGAAGATTAGTCAGAACATTTTTGCTTGTCAGATGCTGCTGAAACTCCAAGGCAGACATGAGCAAGAGTAGGCAAAGTCAAATTCCACTAATACTTGTATTCCCTCTCCTTCTGCTGCACCAACAACAAAAATTGGAAGCCCAGCTTCATTTTTTTCCAAAGCAAACATCCACATTTTGAAGAATCACGTGCCCACATTATGCAACGACCTTGTCCCAAACAAAATGGCCTGGTTTTCTATCTAGACCTGTCTAAAAATAAATTTGAGAGGACTGTTTTCCCAGAAGGGCAAGGGTTATGCACACAACTCTGTGTCCATTGGAAAAATCTCTTCCGCATTCCTACGAGCAGCACTAATGATTATCTAAACAGAAAGGTCTCTTTCACCTCATTTACTTTTAGGCCCTCTTCTGTCTTGCCCCTTTTTACATTTCTATCAGTCTGGATATTAAATGCAGATTAATGTTTTGCTTAGGTTTGTTCCTTTGCAAACGTCTCTGCCATCATACACGTTTATTTTTATATACATGCATGGCTATATGTGTATATATATATACACAAACATATGTGCTTTGTATATTTAAACAAATACATATAGGCACAAATAAAAAGCAAATATAAGTGGATAAACATATCCATGCAAAGCTACAAACCTTGCAAGAGGAATTATGTTTGATTCAACACTGTTGATATTTAAATTTAATATGATGGAACTGTATCAACCTGTTGAAACTCGATCTTGCAAACCCCACTTTTCAACCACGATTATTGCATTCTTTGAGCATCACATTTTTTACTGCAAGCAAATGTGATAAGGATGGAAAAAAAGAAAAAGAAACAGTGGGTTGTAACAGTGTGCAATCCACGAGGAGGGAAATGCTCCCTGCAGGTTGGGTGCTTGAGCTGGATGTTGTAAACACCCTGTAGAAGGTTTTATCTATCAGTTTACTTTAAGCCTCTATCCTTAACAAGTCTTTACATGTGCATCATAAAGGCAAGTCCCACAGCACCTTATTAAGTTGTTTATTCTTTCCAGCCCTCTGCATTCAAGCTAAATCACATTATGCAATTAGCTGCTATGAAAACAAATGGAACTTATTCTGTTTTCTCCGTGTTGAAGGAGCAGTGCAAAATCTGTCCTCCTCAAAAAGTATTTAACAAACTGAGTTAGGATCAGTTTGATGTCTGAATTATTTTTTTTCCTGTACCATAAAAAGAAGCTGCTGCTGAGGTTATGCTTAAAACCATCAAGATGCTGCAAAAAACCTGACTTGAACAGTGAATTTTGATGGCTTAGATAACTTCATCACCTTTCCCACAAGAACAAAAGAATTAATTATTTTTCAGATGTAGGAGTGACAGGGTGGTCTTGACATGCCACAAAGTTCAACTGGCTGCATATTAATTTCATCATTTTTTCCTTTGAAAAGCCTTGCCTCTAAATTTCAGCATTCAAGTGATTCAATTATTAGAAACTTCTGCTGGCAAGCAAAGGGCAGCACATCTCTGCTGTGCTACATGACATTCATCTGCATGGGAAGGGGAAAGAGACAGTTACCATGTAAACAAAAGGAAAACAAGAACAAAATCTCGCTGGCTCTGTTGAGCTCATCACCAGCCAAGCCTAATTTTGATCAGCTCTCCCTTCATCAGCAGGATCCTCTCCAATGGAATTGACCGTAAAAGGAGATTTGGGGGTTACAGTTATCACAGGGATGGACCAAATGTTAAAATGCCAATGGAGACAAGAAATTCAGAGTATTTCAAACTGTTGATTTTAGCAGGCACTTGTTTTCTAAATGTGTAATAGGTGACTGTCATCAGAACAGCTCTGGATGATTGATTTCATGCCCTTCTCTGTGGGGTCAATTCATACAAGCCTCTTTCCAGTGTTACTGTATTCCCCCAAAAATGCAGGCTGGGTCTATCCCAGGTCATAGGAGAAAAAGAAAAATCCCAGCCCAAGAAACCATGGAGGTTTCTGTCCCTCTCTCAGCAGTATACTCCAGGAGAAAAAAACAAAACAAAACATTCCATTTATCTTTTTCTTGTTGTTGCTGGGGCTTAACTGAGTCACAAAAATATCTCAGTCCTACAAGTGATAGTAAATACTGTTGTTTGGGGGGAATACAGCAGCTTACTTGCCTGAAGGATATGATGGAATTTGGGTCTTCAGATTTTTCTATCAAGCAGAGGACATTATGGGTGAATAACATTCCCTTTAAACTATACCAAATATACTGTATGGTTAATAAAATCTCATCTAGAAATACATTAGAAATTTCCTTATTCTTCCATGAAAAAAAAATGGGAAAAGACTTTTGCTTGCCATGTGAAGACAGGATCACTTAAAAGGAGTACATAAAAATAAACTAAAATTTAAATTGAGCTATAATAAGCTGTTCAGAGTAGTTTCAAACTAATTCCCACTGAAAATAAGTGGGATGAATTGAGACAACACAAGTTTCTGCACAAATATTTCTGGAACTACAGAAGGAGGAATGGAAACTTGGTCATAAATTTGCCAAGATGAATAGAAGGTGTCATTAATGTTTGCTCTCTCTGTGTGAGCCATGGGTTCTTCCTCTTGGGGAAATCACAGTGGAAAACTGTAAACAATTTTTTCTGCACAGCATCATAAAATAAACTCCCAGCTCTGTGTTCGGTGCCAGAGACATTGCCAGGCAACAGAAAATTATTGCTCTATCTTGAGAGAATGCCCTGAATTTATTATTTTTAGGTCATCCATTAGTGACACAACTCAAAGTTTCACCCAGATGTTATTCCAGTGAGCCCAACCTTGCAGCCAAAGATGTCCAGAAATTGCAGCAGTTTAAGGAACTCCAATCTCTTTAGTTTACCAAATTCTGCAGCTACTGAGTGATAACAATCAGGAGGCAGCTTAGCAGGAATTTAGAGTCTGGCTGTGCCCACTCAACATTACCCAGAAATATTACCTGAAAGGCTGCCCCATTTGGAGCTTCAAGGGGCTCTGTGGCAGAAAATTCCCTGCTGAAATTCCCCCACAGGCTCTGGACACACCAGCACACCTGGGGAACACGCTGGGCACATGCAGCAGCTGTGGTACAACCTCAACAGGAGCCCAATCTTGGTGGCAGGGAAGCCACCACATCCCTCAGCAAATTTTTCCAGTGCTTAATAATGCTCATGGTTAAAATAACCCTCTTTTTCCTTCTTTTCTTGAATTTATAGCTCCCAGTCCTGGAAAATTTAACATTAATTATCTTTTTCTTTTTTTTTTTCTTTTTCTTAAAATATTTTGAGAGCAAACGCTCATTCTTTCCTCCGTTTTAATTGGAGGGATAACTTTGAAAGGTTCAAGTCTTTCAAGCAAGCAGAAAAGGCACAGATCGACCAGAAGCCATAAATTTAGTGCAGGGTTAATGAGGATTATTTACATGCAGAGGTGTAATACATGATTGTAATTAATCGTTATGTTTAACTTCAGGATTTTAAAATCCCAAACAGAAAGCTTTCCTGTGAGTAGCAACAACAAATTTCTTCCTTTTCAAATGCTTCCTTTCAACGGTGAATGCACACAGTGCCTTTGAACACGAATCTAAGAAAAATTAGCCCTCATGCACGGCACTTTTAAATATTAAATGCTCTTCTTAGTATTTTATTTTGTTCAGCACTAGCTAAAAACATGCTTCCAGCTGGATTTTTCAGTTCAGGCGGCCAGTGATAATCTGATAAACCGTGGTTAACTCCAGCACTTGCCATGGTCTCTCCACACCCAGCAGCTGCACCCTACTGACATATGGAGGTGCAATTAGGTTAAACCCAGCTCTTAATCACTGTACACAGAAGCAAGTGCTGTCCTGTGCTGGCAGACACTCGGGTACTGGGGGCTGTTCTTGGCGTCTGCAGGAACCTGGATGGGAAAAGGTGAGAAGAAAAGCAACCATGACACCCCACCCCGTGTGCTGGGACCTGCTGCTGAGAATAACTGAATACAGAAAATGCAGAATAACTGATGATGTAGTGTTAGGAAAATTAATCCACAA
>VZSR01000920.1:12571148-12596294 GCA_013398615.1 Brachypodius melanocephalos
TTTTTTTTTTTTTTTTTTTTTTCTCTTTCCTCCTTCCCCCCCACTTCTTCCTCCACCGAGCGGGGATGCGGCTGCCCCGCGCATGCGCCGGTTACGAAACTCTTTCCCCCCGTCCTTGGCGGGGCGCGGCGCAGGCGCCCGGAGCGGGCGGGAGGTGCCCGCGGCCGCCGCCACATCGCCCGCCCCGCCTGCGCCCGAGCCCCGAGGGGGAGGTGCGGGGGAAGCGCTCAGGGCGCATGAGCGCGGCCGGCAGCCATGGGTGGATGGATGGAAGGAAGGATGGATGAATGGATGGATGGAAGGCGGGGAGAGGCGGGTCGGGAGCGGAGCGAGGGGAGCGGGAAGCGGCGCGCCGACCTCCAGCTTGGTTGGGCTGCGGTGCCTCAGGAGCCCGTTACCCGCTGCCAACGGGCGTGAGGGCCGCGAGGGTCCGGCCGCCCCAGGGCGTGAGGGACCGGTGGTGTGGGGGACACTGGCGGCAGGTGTGAGGGAGACCAGGCACCGGTGGTGAGAAGGACCGGCCGCCGGAGAGGTGTGAGGGACCGGCGGTCCGGCGCTTCCCCCTGCGCCGGCGGCTCCAGGCGCTTCCCCCGCTCCGATCCGAGCTCTAGAACACGGGAGAGGCGCCGGGAGGGCCGTGACTCGGTGGCACGGCTGCTCCCCGGTGTGTCTGGAAGGGAGAGCGCGTTTCATCTCCCCCCAGCGAGGTCCCCGCGTGTAAGTGCAGGCAGGTACCAAACCTCATCGGCGTCTGTCAGTATAGAAAGGGGAGGTGTCAGAGGATGGACCGGGCTCTGCTCGGTGGTGCCTGGCAATGGGCAGAACCTGAGGCACAGAAATCGCACCCGAACATAACTTTACTGTGCAATGACCGAGCATTGGATAGATTGTCCAGAGAGGCTGTGGAGTCTCCCTCGCTGGATATTCCAGAACTACCTGGACACAATTCTGTGCTGTGTGCTCTGGGATCACCGTGCTTGAGCAGGGAGGTGAGATCAGCTGACCCACTGTGATCCTTTCCAGCCTGACCCATTCTGTGGTTCTGTAAACAAAGTATGGCTTTGCTGGTCCGCGTATTCCTGGGCTGGATTATTCATCAGCAGGATGAAGCACATTTCACAGGCAGGTGGGGAAATCCTCAGTGCTGGCTGTGCCTGTGCAGAAAGTTGTGAAAGGTGTTTTACCTGGTCACAGCTGTCAGAGAGAACTTTACTATAATCCTCCAAAGTAAGGTCCAAGCTGATGTTATGTTCAGATTGGATAAGGCTCACGTAAATAAACAGGAGAAAAACTTAAAGGAGTTACTATTAGACAGGAAATAATTGTGGAATGTGTGTGTGCTGAATAAGCTCATCTTAATAATTAAATAGCAATTGCATTAGTAGCTCTTCCTTTTTTGTTGTAGTTGGACTCCCAGTGGAAGTAAGAGGTAGGTAGGCTGTACATACAAGAAGAGATTGTGATGAATTACACAATCACAGAGCTTTTTATGAATACACTGAATATCTTGTAGTTAACATTTTATCCTTGGATAAATTAATGTGAAACTAGATTTTTTTAAATGTATTTTTGTGCAGGAAGTCTTTTGATATTAAATCAATAATAAATACACACTACAGGTAAATCTGGTACTGTTTTATGTGTAGGTTTAGTGTTCTGTTCTGACTTTGTTCAAACTGACAAAGTGCTCTGACTAAAATTTTCCACCAGCACTGTGCTGATCTTCTTGAGGGGAAGTTTGGAGCAAATTTAAGCAACTGTTTTTATAAAACTTTTTAGCAAAAAACCCCAAATTTTGTGGCTGTCTCTTGGGTGAAAGGTGATCCCACATCCCTTTCTCTCAGATGTGTGTTTCACCCATATGCTGTAGAGTTGTAATTTCACAAGAATATTTTGTTTACCTGTGGAAAGTCCAGCCACCCTGACTGGATCGTGACCATTTCAAGAACTGTCATGTATATGTTCTCAGTAGGGGTTTGTAGGGCGATACCACAGATTAGAACCTCTGGAGTTCTCAGCTGCAGAGCCAGATCAGGATTCCTTGGGCATTTCACCACTTGTGAGCTCCCCTGATTCTGCTTTAATCTTCAAGGTAAATTATCCTTTAGCAGATATTAGCATTCTTATTGAATATAAAGCAAGCAGCAGTTTTCAAGTTCCCAAAGTCTTTTTTGTGCTGTGCCTTCAGTGATAAATGTGAACTTTGTGCCTCCTGTTGCTGCTGTGTAGGTTCCAAGTGCCAGGGTGATACTCTGCCACATCCCTCTCACATTGAGAACCCTCTGGATCACTAGAAGCTGGACTTTACTAAGAAATTAGGTTTTCTGAGCTCATGGGAGGTTGTGTGTAATGCTAGAGAATACTTGCACGCAGAGAATTAAGTGCTCTGATCATTGCAGTGCTGGCTGATCATACTTTCCTCAAAATTAGTTAGGGACAGGTAACATTTGGATTTAAAAGGACAGCTTTGCAGAAAGCCTTGAGCTTTCTTACTGTACTGAAGTTGTTCTGTTTGGACCTTTAGGATCTGTGAAGCAGTTACTGTTAAAAACCAACCCTCTGGAGCTTTCAGGGTTTTGAAATTCACTTTATCTGCAAAATGGTGATAACTTCAGTGTGTGACCAAGTGTGGACTCAGAGGGGAGAGGAAGTGGGGCTGTAATCAGCACAGGGTTTGTTCTGCACTGGGAGGGGCTGCGCTCTGAGTCAGTCACATGCTGCAGTTGCAACAATTTCAGCTCTCATTAAACTTTTGGGCAACTGAGCGCCTTCATTTTGAAATCTGTCTCATAATGATCTGAGATCCACACAAAACAAGAAGAGTCTTCAGAAGCAGCAAAGTCATTTTCTGCAAGTGGAAAGACTGCAATATGTCCTGCTTTAAAATAGGTGTTCTGTGCAGGGGGGTTTCCTTCCCAAATATTTGTTGTAGTTTAATATTTGTCTTTGTACTGTATTGTCTCCATTTTTTTTCCCTACTGATATTATCAAAGACATCAGTTCTCTTATATTTTCTTTCAATCAGCAGTGAAATAAAAAGAAATTTGTTGTCTTATTAACTACTTTATATATTTTGCTGTTCTGGAACAGTTGAGACATATTTTGTGAGCAAGGAAAGAAAGTGTTGAGCAAGTTTTCAATCTTCCTAAGCTCCTTCCATCTCCACCCCCGTCAGTTCATCAGTCTTTCTGTCCATCAGAAATACAAATTTTAAAATCCCCTGGTCCTGATTGTTGAGGGGTTTTCCCTCTGAGGCATAGTGAAACACCACATCTTTCTTGTGCAAATTCTTTCCATGCAGTCTCATGAAAAGATGTGAAAAATCCTTTGGCCAAATATTTTGTTAAAATGTTGCAAAACTTTTGCTTTGATAGTGATTTATATACAATTAAATTGCATTCTTTGGGAAAGGAAGAAACATTTTTCCCTTTTTTTGTCTGGGAGCATTAATCTCATTATCCAAGGTTTTTCCTACTATAATACTGAACAGTGTGAGTAACATTTAGCTTGCAATTCATTCTCATGAACCTCTGACAAGTTGTAGTTACTGCAGAGACAGTTCTGACACAGAGCACAGTGAGTGTCCCCTCCACCCCCTCACAGTCTGCTCTGGACACATTTGTGAGTATCTTCGCAGTACTTCTAAAAAACAGTGTACTTGGGACAGTAAATATGCCTCACAAAGCCCCTTTTAATGTAGAGCCATGGAAGGAAAAGTAGCAGAATTACAATGATTTTTAATCACTGCCATACTCAGTCTGTCATAACTAAAAGGATTTTTTTTATTCTGTACCAAGACATAACTCTGAGTACAGTCCTTCAGTTGTTGAGGTTAAGGGCCAAATTTCCTGGAATTCCAGTAAAAATATGATCATCTCCATTCTCAAATTAGTTTTGATGATTAAAGAAAATACAGTGCTCCTGTTCATGGAACTGGGTTTTTTAATTAATTTTTTTAAACTATGTAAGACATAGCCTACCTTCAATTGCTTGTGGACTTGGAGTAAACTGAAAATGCTATACATGAGCTTGTAAATCTCTTAAGGTAAAACTCAGGTAAAATTGCTGTTGTCTTTCCTCTTTCCTGTATCATCTTCCCAGTATCTTGGCCAGAATCAGTGATGGCTGAATGACATTTCCTTTGGATCCCTTCAGTGGGAGGAAGATAGCTCCATTCCCTGAATCATAACCTCACGTGGCAATTTTTTAGGCTCAGCTTTTATATTCTGCATTTTTCAGGTTAAATGTATGACCTTTCTTCCTCTTGTCTCATTTTCTTAAATAAACCTTAATGTAAACACTATTCTGTTGATAGAAAAGTACCTTAACATGGACACATGGCTTCTCTTCCCATCCAAAATACACTGTGCCCATTATAAGTACCATCATAGTAAGAGAAATATGGCCACAATTAGGGTTTGTCATTTTTGCTACACCAGCAAAATTAAAAGCTGTATATAGATAAGTTTTTATTGTGAATTAGGCCAGTTAATGTGTCTCATGTAGTAAAGCAGATGACTGAATATTACTCCATTTGATAAGAATATCTCAGCATTGCCAATAAAACAATAAAGTCAACCTGTAGAAATAGTACAAGTGTACACATTTGGTCTACAATTCTTACCAAAAAATGACAAGAAATATTTCTGGGGATGAGATTTCTGTAGGTGTTTAAATTTGATGGCTGTCAAGCCTTTCAGATTTGTTCCATCACAGAGTATATTTTGCAACATTACAAAGAAAATGTTGCTTTGTATTTTGCATTGCAAAGCAAACATTTCAAGGGAATGAAAGATTAAGAACTCCCAGGGAAAGGTATTTTAAAACTTTTTAATATTTTGATTGATTTTACACCAATTTGGAGGCTGAGTTACACACCTTTTAGTCGAGGCATGGAGGCCAGGACAAATAACTTACCAGATTGTGTTTGATGTGATTTAATCTTCACTGAATGTTTCAGGAAGAGCTTTGAGAGCTCCCAGACAGCATTTCCCTGCCCTGTCCCTTCCATGCTGTAGCTGGATCCGCTCCTGCTCTGATACAAGGCAGCCCTTCCTCAGAGTGGGAGGAGACACGGGCTGCTCCTTGCAGGAGCAATCCCTCCTTGGACTGCTCTGAGAGTAAGATGAAATTGCACCCTGAGCTGCTGCTGGGCTGTGAACAAGAATGGGAATGACAAGAGGAGCTTTGTACGCTGACATTCTGCAGTTTGCTGCACGTCAGGGGGAGCTATTTTAAGTGTCAGAACATGAAACTGAGGGAATGATCCGAATGTGAAAAGTAGCCTCTAATTTCTAAGTGAATTTCATGTCTGTATCAGGGTAACTGCTAATTATTCGTCTAGAGCGTAGGGCAAAATAGACTGCAGAATATTGAGAATGAGAGTAGGTTTGGATTCGATATTAGAGAAAAATTCTTTACTGTAAAGGTGGTGAGGTACTGGCACAGGTTGCCCCATCTCTGGAAGTGTTCAAGGCCAGGTTGGGAGCTCTGAGCAATCTGGTCTAGGGGGAGGTGTCCCTGCCCATGGCAGGGAGGTTAAAACTGGATGATCTTTAAGGTCCCTTCCCAAACCATTCTATGATTCTATGATGATAAAATTGCTTCTTTTTCTCTCCTTGAATTTCTGCTTTTATATGTGTGGAGGATAAATAGGTAGAAATTAGTCCATCATTTTCACACTCTAGCAAGCGTGTTATTTATCTGATTTTATGCCTGGCTTCATACCAGTGAGTCTCTCTGTGCTGCTGACATATTGGAAATGAGAAACGTTTGTCTTCATGGAGAAAGTTCACAGTGCTGTCTGCAGAGGGAAACAGCAATAGCAGGGAGATCTCATTTCATTAAATCCAGGAAGACAGGATCCCCAAACTGCAGCAAGAGATTATTTAAGTATTTTGATAGAAAAATATTATAGAAATGCAAACAATATCCTCATGTAGGTTTGCAGCTTTTACCTGCAGGTTTTGGGGTTATAATGGGGGATGTGTAAATCTGTATGTGCTATGAGAGAATATCTGTGTTGCAGGGGCTGTTGATGGGAGAAGAGACATTTTATAAACTGTTGTCAAACTCAAATCATAAAATCCAGCATAGGGTCCTTGAGTAGAAGCTTAAGCAGTGTGGGTTCTGTTTTCATGTGGACATATGACAAGTAAGGGAACTTTCTACTCTTCTGGTGTCTGAAACAGCACCAGAACTGTCAAAGCCATCAGATCCTCAGGAAAGCACTCAAATGAATGCAACATTCCTCCATTTTCCAGGGGATGCCCCGGAAATCACTTGTATTTTTTGTCTGAGTCTTATAATCCACATTTGTTTGCTTTCTTTGGTGGGTTTGTCCCTGCCATGCTTCTTACGTGTTTTTCCTGTTTGAACCCCTGTTCAGTCTGTTTCCTCCTCCATCCTTGTATTTTCTACTTCCACCTGCACAGCCCTGGCACCTCCTTGCTGCAATGTTGCATCTCACTGAGGGTTTCAGGACATCACCTTTCCCACTGCCCTCCCAGCACGCTGTTAATGGAGCTTTAGCTGACTTCCTTATCATGGAAGTCAGAAGGCAACATCAACATCTCTTAGTTGCTCATGTATTTGAGGGTGTAGCTGTTACACTGAAACCACATATAAATATCTGCCTGATTCTGTCTGTAAAGTTTCAGCTGTAAAGTCGGTGGCTCCGTTGTTTCTAAAGGTGAAATTTCAGGTTTAGAAGGAGGAAGCCAATGGAACAACTTCCTGACAGAGAATGGGCAAGTGCATGGCTTCTTTGGCCAGAAACCTGCTTAATTTTAATTAAGCAGCTCACTGGGAGATCTAACGGGCAGCAGAGATGGTGAAAGGAAGGGGAGAGTAGCACAGGGCTGGGAGAAGATGTGAGAGTAAGGAACAGAGGAAAGGAAGGGAAAGTACCACTTCAAAGGGAGGTTGCTGTTGAACATCAAGAAACTGTTGGGCCTAAGATTAAGCTTTTTCGCCCTTCCCTTGTGAAGAGCTTTCATGAGATTTCTTTTATTTTACAAAAGTTGTTTTGAAATAGTAGAGGCATCTTTTTCTATCCTTGTTCAAAATATAAAATAAAACCAATTTTATACCAAATACGGTACTTAGGCTTTTGAAATCTCGTTTTCTGAGATCAGTGGAAGGCTGCTGAAGAAGATTAGAGGACTGGAACATCCTTCTTATGAGGGAAGGCTCAGGGAGCTGGGACTGTTCAACCTGGGGAAGGGATGACTGAGAGGGGACCTCATTAATGTATGTAAACATCTAAAGGGGGAGTGTCAAGATGATGGCCCAGGCTCTGCTCAGTGGTGCCCAGACATGGGACAAGACACAAAGGGCAGAAAGGATGCCCAGGAAGTTCCGCCTGAACATGAGGAAGAACTTCTTCCATGTGCAGGGACTGAGAACTGGGACAGATTGTCCAGAGAGGCTGTGGAGTCTCCCTCACTGGAGATATTCTAGATTTATCTGGACACAATCCTGTACTATGTGCTCTGGGATGATCCTGCTTGAGCAGGGAGGTGGGACCAGCTGACCCACTGTTCCAGCCTCACCCATCCTGTGATTCTGTGAAGGCTGGCACTAAAATCTCTTCTTGGCCTCCTGAAGGTTCCTGCTGCACTGGCCCTTCCTTGGTCTGGAGTCTAAATTTAGTCACTGTTCCTCCCGAGGGCCAGCAGCTGCTGTGGCACGAGGCACCTGCATACAGACAGTGGGAGATTTTCTGGTGTGCTCCTGCTGTTTCCGTGATGTCACCTGAACATCATGGAAGAAAATAAGAAAACTTTGTTTCCAGTTCAGTAGCGAAGGTGGTTGGGAAAAAAAAAAAAAAGTTAAGAGAGAATAAAAGCAGATTATCTGGAGGAAAGATCTTAGGTAGCTAATCACAAACCAATCTCCAGCTGAGAAGTAGGAGTACTCAAACACCTGGAACCAAATCTGGTATTACGGGAGAGTGCCAGTGTTGTGCATCTACACACGGTGCCAGGGAAGCTTTTGTGTGGGGCTAAGCACAGGCAGCCAAGCACTGGCTGTGGGGAACCAGTTCTTGTCCTCCTATGGCTGTTCTATTGCTGCCTCTTCAGTTATGCCAATGCAATAGCTGACTATAAAAATTGACCAGCATTTGAAAAGAAATAATGTTGGGGTTTTATTTATTGTCTGTTCTGCTACGTCATACAGGCCTGCAAATATTTGTACTGGCACAGCTGAAGGAGGAGTGACCTGCAGTGTGCAGGTAAGATGAACACAAGAGAGCTGGGATGACTTGGATCTACTTTGGTACTGAAAAGTGTTCATGTAGTGAAATTTTAACACATTGTACTCTGTCTCAGGTATTCTTTGGGTTGATTTTTTTTCTACTTCTAAGTATTTCAGGCTTTCACGTGATCTGGGTAAATGTCTTGAAATAGTTCTGCGAAACAGTTCTGATGTGTTTCTTGCTATTGTTTGTTTAATTTCTGCCTGTTGTGTCTAAAGGCTATTAAGCTGAAAGTCAGGTGCTTGAATTAGGAAATACCAGGATTAAAGCTGCCTTTGGAGGATTGATTTGGTCCTTTGCCATTTGTGTAGGTTGCAGCCTTGGTCACTGTTAAAGTGACAGAGTTACATTGCACCAGAGCCTCCTTCACTGTGCTCTGAGCATGACAGAGAGGATGTTTATGTCTGTGGTGTTTAATGGAATGAACTGAAGTTGTAGGAATGAAGAAGGAAACTGTGGCCAGAAGGATGTGTGCCTGTTGGATTCTGCTTTAGTCCTGCAGATTTTACACCACTCTCTACCGGTTACACTGCACTACTGTGTTAGGTGGGCAGAGGGACACATAGTAATTACATGGTGTTTATTCTGTCAGTTTTGAAAACACAAGGGCAAAGCAGATTCAATGAAAGATCTTAAAATATTTCAAAAGATTTGACTAATACACTCTATTTCCACTGTGTCCTTGAAGTGTGAGTTATGCAGCAGCTTCTATTGGGTGTCTCTACATCACAGTTAAAGTTTCCTAAGCTCAGTTGATCTGCTACCTCCATTTACCTTGTGCAACTTGCATCCCAGAGGAATCACTTGAGTTTGCAAACTCACTTTCTTCCAGGTGAAGGGAAAGGAAAAGTGGAGCACTTTTAACTCTGTGAGCGTTAATTAGTGCTCAGACCATGAAACTGGATTAGAGCCAGTCACACTCTGCCATTTTAAATTGCAGTGGCATCCACAAAGGAGGAGGATAATGAACCACCATCCTCACACCCCCACCTCCATCCTCCCAGTATTCTTAAGTAAAACACAGAAAGCAAAACAAACCAGATTGCTTTCTCAAATTAAGATTGACTGCACTGCTTTTTATAGATGGAGGTGTGGGGGAATTATGCATTATAGCTATCTAAGGTGAATTAAGGATAGATTAGTGTTTATGAAATGACACTGCAAGGCACTGAAATACTCAGTAAAGACTGATCTGGTGAGGAAACAGCATTCTGGCTTTGCTGTTGCCATGTCACTATGAACTCTTGGTATTTTTAGGTGTAGAAGTGGTAGCTCACTCCTTGATAGGATCACTGCCCTGAGACACTGCATGCAGCATCCTTTAAGTAATTTCTCAATAACAGCAATTTAGACTTTGATCACTTATTTATACCCATTAGTTTTAAAATTTACCATCCTTATTTATTAACCATGGGGTTATAGCTTCTCGGTATTGGTTTTTTAATTTTGATAAACTTTACAGTTTTGCTCATAAGCTGATGAACAGTAGAACCGTTTTGTTGTAATTGCATACATCATGTACAAATGAAACTAAAAAGTAGTGTCTCAAATCAGCTGTAAAAATAAGAGAAATGCTTTTAGCAGATACCTCATTGATTTGTTTACAACCACCATAGAGGTAGTGTAGAGAGTGTCCATGAAAAAAAAAAAAAGATAATTTAATATTGTTGATTTCTCTGTGTTCTTGTGCACAGATATATAAATTGCAACTTCTGCCATAGAAGTTCTTTGTTTAACTTAAAACCTGGTTATCTTCTTTTGTTGAGCTCTCATCAGGAGCAGTACATTGAGTTATCAAGACATCCTGCAGTATGGAGTGGGCTGTATTTTGAAGCATATGGTTCATGGAGATTTCTTCACTGCAGCTTAATTTGTGCTTATGGTACTCTTGGATGCAGCCAAGGGTAACTGCTCCTCAGATGTATGGGTTGTGGGCATAAAGTGCTTCAATGCTAATGAATGAAACTGGGATTTCAGCTCTCTGATTGCTTTTTTATCCTGAGCAAAGCAATGCAGGGATACTTCGGTGAAAACTGACATTTCCCAGAAACCAGATCCTGCCAGTGCAGTTTTAAGTGGCACAGTTAGAAGTAGATATTAACAGCACTTATTAAGCACAAGTAAACATGATGAATTTCGATTACAAACAATAATCCTGTTTCCTTTTCCCTTCCCAGTATTAATGCCCTTTCCATCATCCTATTAAAAGTGACAAAACCCCCTTAATTTGTCTAGTCAGCAGGAGACTGTCAGAGTTGCTTAGCCTCAGAAAGGTGAGTTGCTATAACTAAGCTTTAGATACCTGATCCAAGAGTTTATCAATCCAGTTGTCAAGATAGATCTTCATAAAGCTGAAGCAGAAAAAGAGATGATCAAGAGTGAAATGACTGAACTGTTCCTCCCTGTGGAGAAGTGTATTACAAGAAGAGAACACAACCCATCCATCCGTCCCCCAGTTAGATAGGCATAATATTCTTGGTGTAAGATTAGCAATTAATTCTGTGCTTTTTTGGAGCTGCCAGTGGTGTTTTCATTCCCAAACCTTTTCTCCACACAAGCTGTTTCTTTAATTGCTGTTTGATGGTGGCTTAGCCAGTTTAAAAAATACAGGAGATATGTTTACTTTGTCTTTAACAGTTCATATAAGGCAACCTACAGCTTTGTTGTTCTTTTTCAGGGGCATCAGAATCATGGAGGGGCTCTTGCATTACATAAATCCAGCACATGCCATTTCCCTCCTGAGCACCCTGAATGAGGAGCGTCTCAAGGGACAGCTGTGTGACGTTGTGCTGATCGTAGGAGACCAGAAATTCCGAGCTCATAAGAACGTTCTGGCTGCCAGCAGTGAATACTTCCAGAGTCTGTTCACAAATAAGGAGAATGAGTCTCAGTCAGTGTTTCAGCTTGACTTTTGTGAGCCAGATGCTTTTGATAATGTGTTGAACTACATTTATTCCTCATCCTTGTTCATTGAGAAAGGCAGCCTCGCAGCTGTGCAAGAACTGGGCTACAGTCTCGGAATATCTTTTCTTACAAACATTGTTTCCAAGAGTCCTCAAGCTCCTTTTCCTTCATGTCCTATTAAAAAAATACTCTATCAAGATGAAGATGAAAGTAGTTCTCAGAAGAGAAGTGTAATCGTCTGTCAGAACAGAAATGAAGCACAAGTGAAAAGTGTAAATCAAACACAACATGACTTAAGCCATACTCCTAAACCTTCACCCTCTGTGGCTGTCAAAGCTAGCAGCAGACCACAGGTAACAAAACCAACTGAAATGCTTCACAACTTATCACTGACTGAAAGGAGGTGGCTGAAAGAAGGCCCTGTGAGCTATACGAAGGTTCATGAAACTTCTGGAACTGTGGAGGATCAGAGCAGAGGTGCTTTAGTGAAAAGGAACATGGTGCTGCCTCAGATGTCTTTAGCAGAGAAAGAAATGGCAGGCGGCGAGCCAGGAAGCAGCGCTCAGCTTCTGAGGGGAAAAGTTGCAGAGATGTCGTTGAAAAGACCACGTCCACCAGTCTTGTCTCTGCGTGGGGCAGCGGAATCCACATTTTTGTTGCGAGAGGCAGGAAAAGGAAATGGTCAAGGAGAAGACAGAAATTTACTCTACTACTCCAAGCTAGGGCTTGTAATCCCATCTAGTGGGTCTGGCCCAGAAAACCAAAGTATTGACAGAAGCGGGCCCCTTGTAAAAAGTCTCCTTCGAAGGTCATTGTCCATGGACAGCCAGGTTCCTATTTACTCACCGTCTGTTGACCTAAAACCTGCACAGGTATCCTCGTGCTCCTCACCAGGAACTAACGATTCCCAGAAGACATTTAATGTTGCATCCCAAAAGTCATCCTCGAAGGAGTCATCGGAGAAGTCAGCCTTGGATGAGAAGCCCCAGGTAATACACCCACATCGCCTTAGGTCTTTCAGTGCCTCTCAGTCAACGGATCGGGAGATCACTTCCCCTCTCTCGGAGGTGCGGATCAAAACTGAGCCCAGCAGTCCCCTCTCGGATCCTGCTGAAATCATTCGAGTTACCGTGGGTGATGCTTCAGCTTCGGCAAACAAAGACTTTGCTTTTAAAGCTGAGGATGACCATAAGGAACCAAGCAGACTTCCAGTGAAAAGGAGGTTCCAGGATGATAGGAGGCTACCATTCAAGAAGCTGAAGGTGGATGAGCAGGGTTCTCCTGGCTCAGAAGAGAACTTTGAGGAAGGCTCGAGCCCCACGCACCTTGATGCTGATTTCCCTGATTCTGATGTCAGTAAAGATGAATACAGCGAGATGGAAGAAGCAAGACCAAATAAAAAATTTAAATGTAAACACTGCCTTAAAATTTTCAGATCAACAGCAGGTCTTCATCGCCATGTTAACATGTATCACAATCCAGAGAAGCCCTATGCTTGTGACATATGCCACAAGAGATTCCACACCAATTTCAAAGTGTGGACGCACTGCCAGACACAACATGGAATCGTGAAGAATCCCTCACCAGCTTCCAGTTCACATGCCCTTTTGGATGAAAAATTCCAAAGAAAACTGATTGATATAGTGAGGGAGAGAGAAATCAAAAAAGCTCTGATTGTGAAACTAAGACGTGGCAAGCAGAGCTTTCAGGGCCAGTCTGCTTCACAAGCACAGCAAGTCATCAAAAGGAATTTAAGGTCAAGAACCAAAGGAGCCTATATTTGTACCTACTGTGGGAAAGCTTATCGTTTCCTCTCCCAGTTCAAACAGCACATAAAAATGCACCCTGGGGAGAAACCCATTGGAGGGAACAAGGCTCCTAAGCAGAGGGATCACATTCATATTGAAAATCCAGTGGAAAACAAGGAGGTTTATCAGTGCCGTCTCTGCAATGCCAAGCTCTCCTCACTTATTGAACAGGGAAACCACGAGCGACTCTGTAGAAACGCCACCGTCTGTCCTTACTGCAGCCTTAGGTTTTCTTCTCCCGAGCTGAAGCACGAGCATGAAAGCAAGTGTGAGTACAAGAAGCTCACTTGCCTTGAGTGTATGCGCACCTTCAAATCATCCTTCAGTATCTGGCGTCATCAGGTTGAGGTTCACAATCAGAACACAATGGCCCCGTCAGAGAACTTTTCTTTGCCTCTCATGGATCACAATGGGGAAATCACCAGCTCGTCACGGCTGCCTCCGCAGTCGGAATCCAATAAAATGAACAATTTTGTTGCTGCAAAGGAGGATGGTGTGTTCAGCGATTCGTCAGAACAAATCAATTTTGATTCTGAAGACTCTTCATGCCTGCCTGAAGACTTAAGTGTTTCCAAGCAGTTTAAAATCCAGATCAAAGAAGAGCCTGCAGATGATATAGAGGACGAGGTCACCGAAACGAGCAGGGAACCTAAGGACATAGTCTCCAAGAAAGACCCCAGTTTGTGGCCCTGTGAGAAGTGTGGGAAGATTTTCACCTTACGCAAACAGCTGGAGCGCCACCAGGAGCTGCTGTGCTCCGTGAAGCCGTTCATTTGCCATGTGTGCAACAAGGCCTTCCGAACCAATTTCCGCCTCTGGAGCCACTTCCAGTCCCACATGTCCCAGGCTGCAGAGGAGTCCGCAAATAAGGAGCCTGAGATATGTCCACCAGCTAACTCCCCATCACCCCCACCCTTACCTCCACCCCCGCCACTCCCCAAAATCCAGCCCTTGGAGCCCGACAGCCCCACGGGCTTGCCGGAAAGCTCCGGTACTACTGAGAAGCTGTTCGTGCCGCAGGAGTCAGACACGCTCTTCTACCACGCCCCGCCGCTCTCAGCAATCACCTTCAAGAGACAGTACATGTGCAAACTCTGCCACAGGACTTTCAAGACAGCTTTCAGTCTCTGGAGCCATGAACAGACACACAATTAGCTTTAACAGAACCCTTGCAGAGCTGGTTTTGGGGGGGCTGTGTTCAGGGTCTCAGAGGCCTGCCACATAAACTACAAATTTAAGAGGATCAAAACGATGATGATGGAAAATTTGGAATTTGTGATGCTGCTTGGATTTGGAGATTAGGATAAACTGTAACGTGGTTAGTAGGTAGAAAGCAGAGTAATTTAAAATACTGTGGTCTGGGATCTAATAGTAACAGAATAAATTTTATTTTATTTCATTTGACACTGAAGTACAATTGCATCTGGATTGTATGCATGGATCTTCATCCTGTGATGTTGGTGTGTGTGTGTGTATTATATATAAAGTTATATATTAAATGAAAGAGAAACACCAATTTGGATTCTAACTGTGAGCTTATAGTAGTGAAATACTGTAACCAATGTCACAATTTGTTTTTCAAAAAGAAACCAACACACACAAGCTCCATGTAAGTGGTTGCCATGCACTGGCAGTTTGGGAGGAAGTGGATGGAGTGTCTTGCTGTATTGACTTAGGTCTTAGAAACCTTTAGCAATAACAAATAAACCTCAAGTTTGAGTAATCCTAATGTTATTGGATACGAATGTTTGCTATTTTAAGGGAACATAGAATTGTTTTTTGTTGTATGGAACTTGTGCAAATTAAAATAGAATCTAAAGTCAGCAATATTATTACTAAGATTTTATATAAGAAGTAGCAGCAAGCCTGCTTTCAGCCATTTAATTATAACTTTCTAAGGAAAATTGAGAGAGGGGGTACTTTGCTTTATATAATGTCCCAAAGACTAATTTCCTATGGATACTTGGGTAGCTGAAGTCATTGTGTAACGGCCATCATAATGCAAATGGTACTGTTTATAACATGAACTGAGGTTGAATGGATGTCAGACAAGTTTCATAGTTTTGTTTCCACTATTTGTACAACTGTTTGTAATTTTAACTACAAAGGAATGTATAACTATTAAATCAACAAGAGAGAGCTCGTTAAGGGGCAGGAGATGAGTTGTGTTTCTAAACACAAGTAATAAGCTCGGCCATGAGTACAAAGAGATGTTTTAACAAAACCTAAAAATGTAAATATTTATATAGACACCTGTATAAATGAAGAAGTATGTATTTGAAATTTGTATTAAGCGTACATATCCAGCTCAAAGCAGAGGAGAAAATCACACTACAATCACTGCATTTTATGGATACAATGCATATAGAGTAGTTTTTCTGCCGCTTTCATATGTGACTGTGTTGCAATTTTCCAATTTGTTGAAAATTGTGGTAATAATGGGCTGCAGATATTCTGTGTGGCTCCATTATTTTACCTCAAATGGCAACTGGAGCATTTAGTGTAAGTAAGATTGCACATATTTACCAGGAGCTATAGTAAGGGTCCAATTTTTCCTGTAAGTCAAGGAAATACTTATCCAGAAGTAGGAGGTGAACCAACAGTGACAAATTCTTCTGCTAGAATTTAAACTTAGTGGAGGAGTGGTGGGTTAGAGTGAACATAAATGATGCAAACAGTGTTTATGATCCTGAGCAACTTGCCCCCTGCAGGGTTGGGAGAAAGAGGATGAAATTCCACACTGCTGATTCAGAGCCCAGTCTGTGTCCACTGAAACCAGCACGAGTTTGGCCACCAGTTTCAGGCGGAGCAGGAGTGAGGCTTGAATTCCCTTTGTAACCATGTGTGTAACTCTTTCTTCAGTATCCCAAGTTCAAAACGTAGAATTGCAAGCTGAGATTCAGCAAAATCAAGCACAAGTGTAACTCCTAAGAATCTGTGGATGGACACCCTTAGGCACACACCAGATTTTTCTCAGTGAAAGCCAGGTGTGCCAGCATTTTTTTCCCCAACAGATATTTAATTATTTTTCCTGTAAGTGAAGTTTGAAAGAATTAACTCAGGATGGACCCCTGATTTTTTTTTTTAGCTACCAAAAAAATTGCAATGTTAGTTTCAAGCCTCTTCTGCTTCGTTTTTACTACAATCTAAAATTGCTACTAGACACCTCTGAAAGTAACATGTTGTTCTTTTTTGTCCTCTTTCAGGCAAACTCTGGCTGAGTATGGTTAGGCTAATTTGCTTGAGTATCAGTTACAACTCTTCCAGTGGCACTGCAGTTTAAACAAGGTACTTGCTTAATAGTGGCATTTCCAGTTACTGACTTTTTTATTCCACCTACTAAGACTAAAAATTTCTTTCTTACCAGAAATGATTTCAGAATAAAATGGTTATTGCACTTAAACCTGGTTTTAAAAATCAGAGAAACATAAAGCCTTGCTAAGTACCCTTTATATATATTTAAGAAATCTGTGTGTATAAAATACGAACACGTTTTTGTAGAATGGTTCCTAATTTTTCCCCAGTGATTCCTCTGCACAACAGCCTGAAAGCTGAGCTCTAGCCTTTTAAAATTCAGTGTGCTTTCTGAAGGAAGGTGGCAACCAGCTCAGCTGGGTCACAGCCATCTCACTTCCAGCTGGGATTCTGCTCTGTGCTATGGTGATAAATTCTACACACTTTAAAGCAAAACCTTGTGCAACATCTTTGAAGAAACCCTGACCTTTTTACTACTGTACTACATATTCTAAAGAATCCATAAAATATTTTTGGTCTAAGTAGCCTCTTAAGTTTTTCCTCATTTTGGTTTTGGGGGGAGGTGTTTAAAGTTTTGTTTTCCACTTTGAGCGTGTTCTGTGTGATTTTTTTTTTAAACATTTGGTTCCTGTTGTTTAGTAAAGGAATTCAGGATCTCTAAAATTTAAATATGAGATGTTTATATAGCAGTTCTGGTTTTCTATTAGCTTTTATACAGTATCTTAAAAAGCCCGTGATAGAAGTGTTTATTTTGGAGGATACAGAATAAATATGCTTCCACTTATATAACTTTAATATATGTCCTAAAATTTAAATTATGGGGAAAAAAATGTTAGTTGCTTGTTTATAAATAAAGGTCTTTTGAAGAGTGTCTAGTTTGGCCACAGCCAAAATAAAAGGCAAATTTATTGATACAAAAGCCTGTCTTCATCATATTTTGTTTAATTTTATAGCTGTGTATTGAAGTGACACAAAGTTAGAGGTCTTGTTAAATATAAGAAAGTGTTTTGCTTTTTTTTCTAAAATTTGTGACAGGAATGTGCAGATGTTTTAATATATAGATTAGAATCTATAATTCTGTCCTTTTTTTGCTATTTTTATAACCTATCAGATAAATCTCAGAGAACTATCCTGCTTCAGTGGGAGTGGAAACTAGCATTGCATTTCAGGGGAGCAGTGTTGAGCCATGAAATGTGTTTTGGTTTGGGACTATTTTTCAGGCACTGTGTTGGCAAAGCCTCTAAGCCTATCTTAAGTCCATTAAGATCAGTCTTATTTTTTTTTTTTTTTAATTGCTCTGTGCAAGTTCTTTGCTGAACTGGGACCATGACCAGCCTTGAAAGTGAGCAATGGCAGCAGAACACACAAATCAGTAATAAAACTGTCTCTAGTTTTGGGTTATTTGGAAAGGGAGAACAAAACCCCCCATGGCAGGTGATGGAGGAGATAACCTGGTGACACCAGAGTTTGTCTGGGCTGTTTCAAAAACGAGATGTTGTGTTATCTGTGACCCCAAACAGCTCTAAGAGGCTTGGCCTGTGTTTCCTGTTTAGGCAGGAACATCCAGGAGGGGTTTTTTTGCCTGATGTTGTTTGTTTTCCCCCCAAGTGGGACATGTGGGTTTACTCCAAAGCTCTGCGTGTTCTCTGTTGCTATTCCAAGCTTCCAGTGTTAAAATGAGTTCCACCCTTGGGATAAGGACAGACTATGCCTAATTTCTTGGCTCTAACAGTGAGGGTGCAAATATCTGGCATGAGCCTGTAATCTGGCATGTGCCTATACTGTTCAATAAAATTGTTTACATTTTCCTACCAGAAGATTTAGATAAAATCAAAACAAGCTTAGGGGGTTGTTTTTTTTGTTGGAGGGGGGTTTTTTGTTTGTTTGTTTTGATTGGGGTTTTTTTAGTGTTGCTATTATTGAATCAGTGTTAAAATCTTTTTTTTTTCTGTTGTTGCTGAACACAGTCTGATAGTATTTTTAATGTTATTGATTCTTGTTTATTTAAAATGACTTGTGAAAAACTGTACTGTAACTGCTCTACAAAAAGGGACACTATCAAGATAAAGGCTGGATACAGAAAGTGGACATACCTATATTAGAAATACTTTATAGTAATAAATAATATTGAAGAATTTAAAAACAAATTGAATCATAACACTTGAGCTGCTTGGGCATGAAAATCCTGTTATGGGCAGCCTCAGTTGTTGTGAGGATGTCTGAAAAATGCAACTGAATTGTGTGGGTTGAGCTGATTTTTCATGTTGCTTTTCCTCTCACTATTCCAGAATAAAGGACTCAATCCTCTTTTTCCTTTTCCAGTCTCTCAGTGGTACACATTACCTTTTAAAGACACAAGCTTCTCACTATTGCAGCAGCAGCTTTAATTCAAATATGTACAGAAAACCAGAACAAACCCTCTTTTGCAGCATTAAGTGCAACATACACTTAAAAGTACATCTTTTAAGGCTTATTCTTGACAGTGTCCCTTTTTAAAAAGCAGAAAAATGGGATCACTTTAAGTGCTTGGGTACAGGGGAATAGTTTCCTACTAGAAATTGGAATTATCCAATATATTTTCTAGAGAGTTTTCTGGTTAGTTACACCAAATCACTTGTCATTTTAAAGGATTATAGAGGTAAGACAAGCAACTCTGGGTTTATAATCCTGTATACCTTATACATTCTGTATCTGTTAATACACCAGGATGGGTTTTTACTTTTTTTAGGACTGAGACTTAATAGCTTAAGGCATACATTTTCTTTAATGTAATGTAAATCCATTGCTGCTTTGTACAACTTTTTCTACTGTGTGTTTTCTTTACTTAGATCTTGACTAAGAGATGTTGACGTCCAATAAACTTACACTTTGTTTCTTTTGAGTCTGCCGTGTCTTCTACTGGAATCTCTTGGCAGAGGGTGGTGTTATTGTACAAACCATTGTGTCTGCGGGGTAGGAAGTGAGTTTGTAAAAGAGCATCTTTTGTTCCATTTGTTGGGTGTAAGTGCCACTTGAATGTTACTAAAATAACGGGGGTTTGTTTGTTTTAGTAAATGCCTCACTTGAACCTTTTACTGGAAAACACAGGAAAACCAACTGCTTCAGACAATCTCTTAAAAACTTGAGCACAGCCCAAATCCTGCAATCAGTGATTTGTGGAAGGAAGTGTCACCATCTGAAGCTGGACTGAGCCAGATGTTTGAAAAGACACAGCAGTGTTTCTGGTGTTTTGCAGCGCTGTCATCCAAAGCAGTTTTGCTGCATGAATTTCCCTCTTCAAAACCCCCTGTGTGGGAATGCAGTGTGTGGATTCCCATAAAGCAGAGAATGATCTTTTTATCTTTTGGGAATGGGCTTTACTCAGTTCCTGTCTTCACACTGGGTGCAACCTGTCTTTGAGAACAGTTTGAGGCCAGTTTTCTCAACTTCTTCAACTCCACATTTGCTGTCTTTTGCCATTTTTGCCTTGTGCAAAAACCAATGGGTTGGACCCACTGACCGGTTTCACCCACATTTAACAGAGGAGACAAGGCCCCAAGAGTTAATGTCCCAAAAGGTTCATGCAAATCCCTGCCTGGGTGCCAAGGAATGGTGTCAGTGGGACACCCCATATCCAGTGGGAAGGATAAGATTTGCACAGAGCATGTGCTGAGCACTCACCTACACTTTTTACCCCAGCACTTGTCACTGTGTGTGTGCACTGACCTCTCAGATGGCTCAGGTGGAACACAGGGCAGAGCTGAAGGACCAGTTCTGCCAAATGGTTGGATCGGGGGTTAAAGGTGCACACTGAGCTTGGAGGATTTGGTCCTCTCCTCGAAAACAGGGGAAAAGGGCTCATGACTTGTCCCTCTGTGGGGTATCCCTGCCCCTCAGAGGTTAGGGGAGCTGTGGTAAAGGCACAGAGAGGGTGGAGAGCTGCTCTCTGACCCATTCACAGTCACAAATCCCCAAGTATTTGGCTCTCTCTTTCTCCTCTCAGATAGGAACTGCTCCAGCTCTTCCTGCATCCTGTTAATATTGACACAGTCCTCCCTCCATCACTATTTCAGCACAGACTGACTTCTGCTAGAATGGTTCACAGAAAAAGCTCCAGAGAACAAAAAGCCTGTGTTTGATATAAAACTCCAGAAACAAATCAAAATTACTAAAAGTTACTGATAATGCCATGGGCATTGCACCTGCTTTTGTGGTTATTTTTGTTATCATTCCAGCTGTCCCCTTCTAAGACAATTGGTCTGCAAACAAATCCAGCAATGTTTACTTTTCCATTCATAGGATATTTCCATCTATCATTCAATATACAAACACAGGAGCATCCTTACTATTAGATCAATGGATAATATTTCTGTTTCCAGTCCTGAAATACTCTGGCAATAAAAATTTTCAAGGTGCTGGCTGCAATGAAGCAACATACACAACTTTTATTTCCCTTTCATTTTGCATATGTTGAAAGTCAGTTTCTGCTGACAAAGAATTTGCTTTAAATTGCCTCTGCAGTTTTGATAAACCCTTAACAATTCATTAATGTCTTGTCAGTCCAGGATCTGGGATGGACTCAGCTCTTCAGTGTCGTGGAGCCCTGGTTGTAGTGATCAGCTTGAGCTGATAGTTGAGGGCTCAGGCTCTCACCCAGCCACATGCATGTCTGCAGTGAAGTCCACGGTGTTAAAAACCTGCTGGGATTGCTGACATCCAGGGATGCTCCTGCTGGAAGGAAGAGACCATGCCGGGGTTTGCAGGCTCTGCAGGCAGGTGGCTGAAGGAACAAAGCCAACGAGCCAGAAGAAGAGGTCAGAGAAAGAACGATGACAGCAGCAGAAGAATGTAAGATACAGAAGAGAGCATGCTGTGACCCTGCCAAAAACAACAGCAAGAAAAATCCAGCCTCTATTTTAAGGTGTCATTTGTGATGAATATGGCTCTTTTTGGTTCCCACTTACTCCATTCTTCCTTAATGAATGAGGTGGGTGTGAAACCTCTGACCCTTTTTGGCTGACAGAAACTGCATCCATAACTCTTGTCATCCATTAATTAATGCTAAAAAGTTTATGAAACAATTTAAGGGGAAAAAAGTCTACCCAAAAGATATTTAATAATATTTCCTCTGCAGTTGTGCACTGGGGGAAGTTTTAGTGCTCTTGGAACAGGCTTTGAAGACTGCACATCCTGAGGGCTTTCCCAGGTGTGACAACTACAGCTGTGCAATATTTGCTGCTGCTGCTTCTTTACTCATCAATCATCTGAGCAGCCAAGTGCCACAGGAAGAAAACTTTGCTTTCTTAGCTCACATTCAGGTTATTTGTTTCAGGAGAAATTTGACAGAGGTCTGTAAAGGCATGTAAATGCATTTTTTTTAAAGCATAAGGAAAAATCTGTAAAAATACCAAATTCCAAGTCTGGAGGAGATTCACAGATTGTAAAACAAGATTTGAAATTGGGAATTTTTTAACCAAGTATTTACTACAAGACTTAAGAGAGGGAGAATCACATAGAATCTTTGTTTTATGGAGATGATCCTGTAATCTATTGTGTGCCTCTAATGCTGTGTACAGGCATCAAGGAGGAGACAAAAAAGACTGCACCCTCATACTCGAAAAGCATCACACCGAAGGTGCAGCTCTCTCTCTACAAATGCTTGGATTTTCTCATCTGTCCAGCTGAACTGGAGCATTTTCACTGTTCCTCTAGAGGAAAGCATTTTTCAAAGCCTGGTGGTTTCCTACAAAATTCCTTGAATTGCTGCTGCTCTCAGTCTAAAACGTGAAGACGTCTCTTGCTACTTACCAAGTCCTTTGTCCTTTCTGATATCCCACATTCCCAAAGCCAGCTGGTCTGGGTGTCCTCAAGCATTTGTCTGAGGGCACACGGGTGTTCGTAGTGCCCGGGGGAAGCGCACATTCCTGGGAAGTCCCAGCATCAGCACCTCAGGGGATCCTGGCGCTCTCTGGTGGAGAGAAAAGAACCGGATCCAGCAGTGAAAATAAAGGGGGAAACAAAAACCAAAAACAAAACCAAAAAAACCCAAAAAACAAACAACCACAAAAAACC
Organism: Brachypodius melanocephalos; assembly: GCA_013398615.1. NCBI lineage: Eukaryota > Metazoa > Chordata > Aves > Passeriformes > Pycnonotidae > Brachypodius > Brachypodius melanocephalos. The sequence continues at coordinate 12,593,427 of VZSR01000920.1, forward strand.
AAAAAAACCCACCCCAAAACAAAACAAAAAACAAACAGCGTGCTGTGTTTTAGTTTCTGAAAACTCAGGGTATTTCACTGAAGTTTTGGTCAATATATTTTTGAAGAGTCATTATCATAGAAAACAGTACCCAAAACATTTTTCTTTTTTCCCATTGCAGTGCCAGGTACATTCCAAGCAAAATGTCTGTTGTTGGTAGCCTTTGTCCCTTTTGCAAAATTGTGACCACTCAGGAACAGATTAATTAATTAGCAGATATGAAATCACAGAATGATTTGGGTTGGAAGGGACCTTAAAAATCATTCAGTTCCACCCCCTGCCATGGACAAAGACACCTTCCACTGTCCCAGGCTGCTCCAAGCCCCAATGTCCAACCTGGCCTTGGGCACTGCCAGGGATCCAGGGGCAGCCACAGCTTCTCTGGGCACCCTGTGCCACGGCGTGTCTACCCTCACAGGGAAGAATTTCTTCCTAAAATCTAATCTAAACCCGCCATCTTTCAGTTTGAAGCTGGATTTGGGGAAAGGGAAAAGTGTGATCCTACAGGGAAAACAAAATTGTTATAATAATGACATTTATAAATTATGACACTTATAAAATTAGGTATACAAGTGGGCTATGATTAATACAAACACCATGGTGCCATTATTTGTCTGTTTTCACATGTTGTTCTTTTTCCTTGTGTTCTGATTTTGGGTTAAACCACGACCTCATGATAGGCTGCATTATTGGTGCATGAAAGGCTTCAAAAGCCAGTACAAGTATCCAGGGTGAACCAACTTGGGTCAATACAAATAGAATTGAAACACAGCTCTCCAGCTTTGCTTTATATCTAAATACATAATTCAAAATTATGACTGGTCAAAATAAAACATTGTGACCCATCTGCTCTGAAACTTAGCCAATTTGTCAACAATTACATCCATAGGGCATGGTTGTTTTTTCAAGACGTTTTTAGGACCACACCTGTATTTCAATAACAAAGAAATTTCTGATCTAATGAAACACTCAGCTGCTGGCAGTGTGTCTTCTTAAGCAATTAAGAGATGTAGGCATTTGGGCAAAGAAGAACTAAATGACCTTAAATGAATTGCAGTTTCTCTACTATGAGGTCATGGTGGACACGTTTTTCTTCTAGAGAGATTGGTGTTTGGATAGATCAGATGTCTCCTGATTTTGCAAATGAACTGAAAATAAGAGCAGTGAGGTGGAGGTCTAATGATGTCATCACCTCTGCGCTTTTTTTTGTATGGAGCAAGACTCCATTAAGAAGAGGATGTTCTTTGGGAGGGTTTGGAGGGTTATTCCAGACCAAAAGCCAGACATGTGCCAGCCTCCTTGTGTCCACACCAGCTCCAAGTTATGGAAGCTTGCTTGGTGGCACATCCCTAGTGCCAGCCACCTTCCAAAGAGGCTTCTGGGCATCCCACCTGGCTCTTGCTCTACGTCCTCGCACACCCTGATCCCCAGACAGCTGTCACAAAGACTCCCAAGTTTTGACTCAGACAGGATGGTACATTTCACATGTGCTGAGTCTCACCTAGAAAGGGGCTACAGAAAACAGAGAGAGTGCACATGAATGCAGAACAACATGGGGGACCAGTGTTCTGGCTGTGGCTTTGTGCCTCTCCCAGCCCCACAACCTGAGCAAACCTGCAAACAAACCTGCAGGCAGAAGGACAGCGCTGTTACCTGTCTCTGGGAGAAAAGCTGTAATGCCACATGTGAAAGGGGGAGTGGTCCCCTCTTCCATGAGGAGTAACATGCTGAGGGATCACATTCCAGGAATGAAGACTTCCAGGTCTGCTTCTGCCAGCAGAGCTGTCAGTAAGGAGTGTGTAGTGCTTCCACCACAGGCTGAGGCTATAAAATCTCAATAAAGACATGGTTCTAGCCACCTGACAGGTACAGATGACATCACACAGATGCCTGGAATGCTAGAATCCTGGAATGCTGCAAAAAAAACTCTGCTGGCCAAAGTGTAGTTTTGACAAACTAAGCATATTTGGCACTCTTACACTCTCTTGACAAAGCACTTGTTTTCAAACCTCATGTTAGACTGCATGTATGGCCTCTCATGAATCTTCTTTTCATGTGTAGAAAACAAACTGGAGCACAGAGGCAGGGAATCAGTGGGGAAAGTTTGTATTGATTTTATCTCTGCAATGTATTTGGTTTTGTACTTGTTATTTTAATTGCAATGACTGAACATTCTTTTTTTTTTTTTTTTGGTAAATTGTTGTGTTCACAGCTTTAAAAATGAAATTTATCAAATAACTATGATTAAATTAATTAACTATGAATAACTATAAGCTGTGGTGGTTATTTCTGTAGCATGGGACTTGAGGTAACTCAGATCTAAGACTTTCCAGTGTTGGGAGTGGCTGGGATGGCAGCGCTGATCTGAGGTGTTGGAAGGTCTCTTCTGACCTTGATGAATCTGGGACTTGGGGATTGCCCCAGGTGCAGCGCCTGGGCCTTGGCCTTGTTCAGCCTCGTGAGGCTTTTGTGGTCCCACTTGTCAAGCTTGTCCAGGTCCTTTTTGTATGGCCCCTTCCTTCCCTGGGACACCTGCCCTGCTCAGCTTCCCGTCCCCTGAACGTGCTGAGAGTGAGCTGGATCCACTGCCTGTGTCATTGGAGAAGCCATTCAAGAGCCCTGGGGCCAAGGCAGAGCCCTGAGGGACGCCCCTCATCCCCAGCCCCTTGCCCAGCTCTTCAGAAGACCAGGCCCTCAGTAAGCACTTGGTGGGCAGGAGGGGTATCAGAGACTGAGATGGAAGAGTGGGAATCTGACATGGATCATGATCTTTCCCAATGGGGAGAGGTTAGGAGGTACCAAGAGGTCTCCAACTGGGAAGAATCTCTT
>VZSR01000920.1:12596394-12630824 GCA_013398615.1 Brachypodius melanocephalos
TTTTTTTTTTTTTTAAATAATGAGCAAATATCAGTCATTCACTGGGTATTTTTTAAAACTAGGTGTGCTCTTGAGCACCTAAGAATTAGTCCTTGTGACAAAAAGGGTCAGGGTCATACTCCTGAAGGGCACTAAAAGACACAGTCCAGATTTGACCTCTTCTAAATATTTCCTTTTACATTAATGGAAGTATTTCATATAATCTAGTCCTGCCATGATTTATAACTCAGTGTCCATTAGTCATTCAAGAACTAACACCTCCCGTGGATCGTGCAGTTAGGTGCATGTTCTGCTGTGTGGTGTGAACAAAGTGCAGGTGCCTTTTCCTGTGATTCAAGCAGCTCCCTGACATGGCTCAGCAGCCAGGCATGCTCTTATAATCCAACCAAGCTGTCTTTGCCTGGACGTGTACATCCAAGATCAGCAATCCCCAGCTGATTTGCATGCCCCCAAGGCCAAAAATTACCAGTGTGGCCAGACCCAAAACAGCACCTGTGGGGGACAGTCAGTGCTGGGTGGCTCAGGAGTGAATCCCAGAGAATCATCAAGCTGGGAAGAGACCTTGATGGTCATGCAGTCCCATCAGCACTGCCATCATCACCCCAAAACCACATCCCCAGGTGCCACTTCTGGACAACTCTTCAACGCTTCCAGAGGCAGTGACTCCACCACCTCCCTGGGCAACTTCTTTCAATACCTGACCACTGTGTCAGGGAAAATTTGTTCTAATATTTAGCCTGAACCTCCCCTGGTGGAATGGAAGGCTATTTTCTCTCATCCTGAAAGGATTACACGCTGGTTCTTTGGGATCGTGCCCATGAGGAACGGGCACACATGGGAGGTTATTCTCCAGGGACGTCTCTGCAGGACTGCGACACAAATGATTCTTCCAAAGCAGTGAAGGTTGAATTTAAGAAACAGTAGTAGTAAGAAAAAAGACCACAAATTCCCCACTCACACACACACACACACACACACACACACACAAACCAACCAAAAAACCCCAAAAAAACCAAACACCCCCCCCCCCCCCAAAAAGAATAGGAATAATAGTAAGAGTAAGAAGATGATGAAGAAATAATAGTAGTAAATAAGAACAAGAAAAGAAATAAGAAGTAAGTTGAACAAGAATTATGAGAAGGAGAAATAGTAGTAGTAATAAGAAGAAAAACAAGAATAGTAAGAACAAGAATAAAAAGAAAAATGAATAGTAGTAGTATTAAATAATAAGATGAAGAAGATGAAACAGTTGTAGTAGTAAATAATAGTATCAAATTAAAATAAACATCCATACATCTTCTAGAACCACAGAATGAAGGAAAGAATTTTAAGGTCGTCTAGTTCCAACTAGTTATCTTCTGCTCTCTCTCTGAGACTTCTTTCCTATTTCTTTCTACTGGTCTACCTCCTCTTTCTTGGTAAATAAAATCCATGTTAAATAAAATCTGTATGTTGTCCTCACATGGTCTCCTTTGCACCTTCATTCGGGCAGAGGCCATCTCGCCCTCATGTGCTCGTAACACCTGCACAGGTTCCCTTCTAGCCTCAAGCATTCCAGGATTCTGTCAGCTGCTACTTCCCTTTTCTTCTTGCCTCGGATTCCAGCTGGGAATGTGCTTGAAAATGTCCAGCAAAGAAGCCTTTGCTGTCTGCTCTGGGAGCCCACACGGCTTTGGGACCTTGTCACCTGCACCTGCACAGCTCCCTCGAGAGGCACGGCAGAACCAGCACCGCCAGAGCCTCGGGATTTTCCCTCTGGGATCAACTGCACACACTGCAATGCTCTGGAATTCCAGCAAGGAAAAGATGATCCTGCCCTCTAAGGCAAAGCTCTGAAGGGGCTGAAAGCCAAGTGGAGCAAGATCTTAAAATGACATTGCATGGCCAACTTTCGTAACTTAATCAAGGGTTGTTTTAGCATGTGGATTGGGGAAAAAAATCAGGGGAGGGTCTTTGGCTGGGAGTTACCAAGGGTAAAGAGAGACACTAGGAAAGAAACAGAGCAGGCACCTGCCCCATACCCACTCCAAGCCCTTCTACCCCCGGGCACCAGGCGCCCGTCCCGAGTCCTTTCACCCTGAGGGCACAGGGCGCCCACCCTGAACTCCTCTACCTTCGGGGACACAAGGAGCTCACCCTGGGCCTCTTTACCCCACGTACCAGGTGCCCATCCCCAGCGGCTCTATCCCCTTTCCTCCAGGGTACCAGAAGCACATCATGAACTTCTCGTATCCCCAGGGGCACCAGATGCTCATCCCAAGCCCCTCTTATCCCCGGGGGCACCAGGTGCCCACCCCAAGCCCGTCTACCCCCTTCTGGCCCCGGGCCACCAGGCGCCCATCACCGCCACGCCGCAGGACACGGCGGGCCGAGCAACCCCCGTCAGCCCCGCTTGCCGCCCGGCCACCGCCCCCGCGCCGGCAGCGCTGGCCAGGAGCCACCAGGCGCCGAGGCCGTGCCTGCGGCCGGGCCGAGCCCCGTCTCCACCGCCCCGGGGCGGGGACTGCGCCGTGGGCGGGCGGGGCAGCGCTGCGCGTCCCAGGGCAGCGCCGGTGCCTGCGCCGGCGCCCGCGGGTCGAGCGAGCGCAGCGCGGGGCTGCGGCCGCTGCCCGCCGGCTGCGCCTTGGACGGGTCCGGAGTCGCGGCCCCATTATGGTCAGCCATGGCGTGGCTGCCGGGCGGGCTGGCCGAGCTGCGCTGGGGCGCGCTGGTCGTCCTCTTCGTGGCGGCTCTGGCCACGCTGGCCGTGTACCTGGTGCAGTACGCGCTGCTGGCGCTGAGGAGGGGCCGCCCGCCGCCGGCCGCCGCTGCCCCGGTGCAACGGGACGAGCTGTTGGAGGAGGGCGGCTCTGTGCTGGCCTGGGCGCTGTCGCGGGGCAGCTGGAGGCGGCAGTGGCGGCGGGCCTGGGTGGCGGCGCTCCGAGCCGAGGCGGCGGAGCGGGCGGTGAGTGCCGGGATGCAGGTGATGGATGAAAGGGAGGGAGGGAAGGAAGGGAAGGGACGGGGGATGCCCGGCGGCGGCTCCCCCGCGCCCGCCAGGATGGAGCCGGCGCCTCCCGGCCGTGAGGCATCGAGCTCCGGGCGCCGGAGCGGCTGTAGGAACGCCGAGACTCGCTGCAGGGATGTAGCGGGTGTGTTGCTGACCCTCCGTGTGTATGTTTGTGTATTTATTTACACGTGTGTATTCGGTGGCTGCCTGGCAGGAATTGCAGGAGGGAGCTGGCCAGAGGCACGGAGTGGGCGCACGCGTGGGAGCGGGGAAGGATGGGGAGGAAGGAAAGCCCCGACCCCCGCAGCCCCTGGCAGGGGTTCTGTCCGCCGATAACATTGTTCGGCCGTGGGGAGGAGGAAACAATGGAAACTTCCTGGCCTGGGCCTGCGGCCCGTCCTTCGGCAAATAATTCCCACAGCGGGGCTTCCCCCTTCGTGCTTCAGGCCCTGCTGAACCCGCGTGTGTGTGGTAGAACTCCATGGACTAGTGGCCTCCGAGCCCGCTGGATAGGATGCTCAGGGTTTGGTCAGTGCCTGTAACTTGGCTCAGGGAAGATGCACAAATCGTGGTGTTTCTTCCCATCCCAACCTGCCCTTCCTGGAAAAGGCGCGGTGTGGCATCCTGCGCGCTGGTGTGTAATGGTATGCCCGCTGAGGTGAGGAGGTTAGGTGAGGCTGTGGCAAGCTGATTTCCTTGTCCTGAGGACTGAACTCTTGTCGTGTCAGTGCAAAATGCTGAGGATAAACTCTAGGAAGTGGCATGACCCCAGGTCTCTGAATTTGCGTGCATCTTAGACCGAAGAGGTTCCTTCTTTCACGTCAGGGAGCAGGCTGGGGAAGAAGGAAGAGTGGGGCAACATGTGTGTGTGAAAGATAAGGAATAAAAATTAACACTTTCCAGATATCATTGTAAGCTGGGCAGCAGCAAGAAAATATTTTGTCCACCCTTTCAAATTGCACGGTGCAGTTGAGAAAAGAGTGGGTTGTGCTAAGAAATGAAGGTTGGTTTGCCCTGCACTTGTGGAAGAGAAGGGTCCAGGCAGCTTGAGCACAGGTGCTGGGAACTGAAAGTAACCAGACCCAAGTGGCAGCTTCCCATCCCTGAGCAGAGGGCAAAGCTCCTTGGAAAGGGACACGCGCTGTCCCTGCCCAGGTGAGCAGCTGGAGCAGGAGTTCAGCGCCTGGCACTGCAGCGTGGCGTCAGTCCTGCTGTCAGCCTCCCAAAACAATGTCAGCAGCATGAAGCTGATGAAATTCCTGCCTGCAAAACAACCTCGGGTGATGACGGAAGCGGGGCTCCGTGTGGGTAGCAGGTGAAGAATGCAGTGCTGGTGGTTCTGAAGGTATGACCTTAGTGCCCAAAGGCTGCCTGCGCCTTGCTGTCTGTGTGAAGGTGGAGTGGCTATCATCACTGTCTGCCCTCACTGATGAGAAGGGCTGGGCAGGGGAAGGCTTCTTTCCTCACCTCTGCAAGATGATATTTGGGGTTTCTTAGTTTTGGCAGAGCCTACTGCAGCCGTATTAGTGGGCCAAACCAAACACGCCTTTTCAAACTACAGCACTGATAAATCTTTGCTGAAGAACAGCAGTTTTGCTGTGCCCTGTTGCTGTTCATGGACTTGGCTCTGTACTGTGTACCTTGATATTCTACTACAGGGAAAGGTGAGTTATGATTAGGCCCATAGTTATGTCCTAAGTATATGTTTTCAGGCTCTACCCTGTATTATGTAGTGAGGTGTCATGCAATTAATACATGGAAGTTTTGACGTACATTTGCAATTCCAGGGACTTGACTAGCAGTGCATTTTTATCACTTGTTTTCAAGTGATGAGTTCATCACCTAACAATGCTTCTTTTTTTACTTCTTTTTCCTTAGGATTCTCAGTTGCTCACATTTGAGGAAGATGACCCAGCAGAACCACTGGAGCTAGCAGTTAAAGAAGTTACCAGTGTTGTAAAGTCAGCTGGAGAGAAGGTAAACTTTGGATTTGTTGCCTTTCAGTGTACCTTGGGTCAGGAAATGTTTTATTAGTGTCAGTGGAAGCTTTATTTGTCAATACATCTGTACCCTTGACCTGTGTTTGTTGAGGCAGGTAAGAGGCTGCCTCTCTAAAGAACCTGTGCAGACTCCCTGCATTGATTCACTTATTTTGCACCTTGTGAGCAGAATGTGCTCCAGGGCTTCCCCCAAATGCACAATAACCAGGGTTATGCTAAGTTTGTAACTACGCTCTCAATGAGCTCATGGAGCAGCCCTTTCCCCCACCTCCACAGTCCTGATGATGGTTCCCCATCATATCTATTGCTGAAGTGTGCAGTGGGAGCTTCATTGAGAAGAAGGAAACTTCTCTCCTGGGACAGGCAAACATCTTTGTCTGCCTCTTGCTGTTTGTGTGGCTGATGACAGGTTTGTTTCCTAAGTGGGAGCTGAGTAAGCATCCATGGGACAGGTGCAGAGTCCTGAGGGTGAAGTCTTGACTCTGTTGGACCCTGTATTCAGTGAGGAGCAAGTGATTTCTTTCCTCCTCTCCCACTGCAAATACTGGGAAGGTGGTTCAGTGCCTGTGAAATTAAAATAAGGCAGAACAGTGGCTCTTGGAACAGTAAAAATGCATTAAAAGGGGGAAAAAAAATCTGTATATGTTTATTTGCAATGGTAGCTCCTGCATTTTCGTCCTAGTGACTGTAAGTACTGGTTACATTAGGCACCTGCATCGAATTAGCCTAATGCATTTCTTTTAGTTTTGCTTTGTTATTTTGCTTTGCTCGTCTGATTTAGATGCTAAGCAGCTCAGCCATGATTCCTTTGAAAACTATGCATGCTTATCTGCCTGATACACAACTTAGAGGCACACCCTGACTGGTGGCAGCTGGGGATTGTTAACATGTAAAGCTGTTTGTGTACTTATTTTCTCTCTGTTTAAAAAAAAAATATTTCAATCTCATGGTCAGTGGGGCTGGAGAGACTGGACTTGGTAGGGCTGTGGGGTTGGCACAAGTGTTACTGTGTGACACTGGAAGATGCCCCGATGGGAAGTTGTAAGGAGAGGGCGTTGCCAGGTCTGAAAGTGATGTGCTGTGTCATGTGTGAAGCCAGGACCCGAGGGAGAGCTGCTGCAAATAAAAGCTGGCAAATAAAAGCACAAAAAATCCTGGTGTCTTGCAGTGCAGTGTCTGAAATGCTGCTGGAAGGGACAGGCAGGGCTGGGTTGAGCCATTCCAGCATCTTAATCGAGGTGTTAACACTGCAGACAGAAATCTGACATGGTTTCGAAACAGCTTAGACCAACAAAAGCACATTTTAAAATTTATTGGAATAAACCAGGTTTGCTTTCAAACACTGGGTTCTTCTGAACCGTGTCAAAACCCAATTTCAATAGTCTTGTGCACAGCTGCTGGGAAAAGTTCTCTGAGTCATTCTTACTCCTTCAGTTAAGGTACAACCTGAATATTTATTTGAATTATAGGGTATAATAACCTTAGAGTGGCAGTCTGGTAGCTACTTTTCCTTCTCCTTTAAATGCATACCTTTCTCAAAACACCTCAGGAGTTCTCTTATATGATAATTGTGTCTTGTATTTCCTGAGGTAATACCAAGGGGGTTTTTTGGGGGGGATGGTGTTTTTTCCCTGTCCTCTTCAAACTCTTAATGCTTGCATGTGAAGTCAAAATCTCTCTCTACAGCTTGCCCAAACTCAAAGTTCTGAGAGAAATTGGTGTGTGCTGCTTGGTGCAGACATGGTTGGAATGCTGCTGCATCTCAAGCTGTGGTGATAGGAACAGAGCTGCTCTGTGGCCAAAGGTTACACAACACTGCCCCTTGATAAAGCCCCTATTTATGTGTTGCCTTCACTCCAGTTTTGGGCCAGAGCCTAAATATATAGGATGAAGTGGCCTGTTTTCATTGTGTGGTATTGGTTGTTTTGTTTTAATAAAGTAAACATTCTAAATATTCTTAGTCTTAGCTTTTTCAGCCAGCCTTTCTATCAATGCAGTCTATTTCCAGAGGACTTGAACTTCACTACAGAAACAGCAACAAAAAAGGCAACAAAAAAGAGGATTCTCTTGCTGGGGTCTTGGCACAGAGGGTTTGGATGGAGCAGGCTGTGACAGAAGTCTCCCTTCTTTTTCTGCTTCATGCTCCGATGGAAAGGGGTAAAATTCCTTCAGCATGCCATTCCTTTAATGTCACTGCTGCACTCCTAACTGGGACCATTCCTAGTGTGTTTATTTCTGATTATTTTTGGTGGGGTGAGTTACCCTGACCATGATAGACAGTTCTGTTGTCTTTTAACTCCCATTTTGCTTCAAAAGCCATCCCAGATCTTTGCTGCTTTAATGACTGGGTTTTTTTTACAAGCCTAGGTGGCCCATGGAGATTTTTTTCCTTAGCTTTTTATAGTTTTTGCACTAATATAATCCCTTCTTCTTAAAGTGTTTACTCTTCTTCCATGGTGCTTGCTGTCAGTAAACGCATTATGAAGGGATTATATTTCCTTCCAGCTTTTGTTTAGCTTGCCTATATAAGTTGCTCCTTAAATCTCCTTTTACAATGCTGTCCTGGCTCCTAAATCTCTCCTGTGCACCCATTCTCAGCAGCAGCTCCAATTAAATCCATATTTTTGAACTTGATGGCTGAAGGGCCACACAGCCCTACAGGTAAGGTCTCACAGTGCAGAGAGGCAGCTTCTTTTTGTGTCTGGAAGTACTTTCCTGAGGGGTTTTTGTCTCCAATCTGCCTCTCCTGTGGCTGCTTCATGCTGTGAGTGCCTTGTTGCATCAAGGTCTCTCTCCCTGTGGTGCTGTCCTTTGTGTGAGCAGTAGTTGTTAATTCTTACGCACACACACAAAGTATTTTGTATTGCATTCCTCTCCCACCTTTCAAGGTCTTTCAGCTTTCCTGTGTGATGACCTTATCTTCCTTTAAGTTGCTGCTTCCCAGCTTGCTTTCCTGAGCATCGCATTTTCTCTCAGGTTTCTCCTGAGGTATTTTGTACTTTAGCTGTGTGATAGGTTTGATGTCTGAAAGAATCTTTGGTATCCTCTTTCCAGCTTTCACCTCCCTGCTGGCTGTACTATCCTCTCCCTTTCAACCATCCCAGTCCACTCTAATGGGGGCATGATGGAATACAGGCTTAATTGTTAGTGGGGTGAGCCTACAGAAGTAAACAAGAGAAGGTTATGATGTAACCTTCTTCAGAACTGAGTGCCTTGTCAAGGGAAGACTTCAGGGTGGGGGTTTGTTTGCTTCACTGAAGGTAATCCTGGCTTTGGCACTGCCTGGCTTCCAGCTGCTGCTGCAGATGTGTGTGGGGTTCCTACAGGCTTGTGCCACGTCTGCCAGCTTGGCACAGGGGTCAGGGGAGCTGTCTCTGCAAGTAAGTGACTCTCCAAGCTGCCACAGCACAAACTGGCAAACCCGTCCTGGGGTTTTCTGTCCCCTCTTGGTCTCTGTGTCTTCAGCTGTGCTGTGTCTCAGATGGTTTGGAAAAACTTGCATGATAGTGAGGCCAAACTAGCAATTCTTTTTCTGGTATTGATTTGTATTCCCCTTTCTGAAGTGTAAGTACTGCTTCCTCTGTGTGCATCGTTTGATGTTCATTTGACCTTACTAGGTGGATTGAAAATTCTTCCTGTCCTGTCTCCTTGTACTCCCTGCTTGTTTATTTTATTCTCTCGCTCCCCATTTTTTTCCACCTATTTGAATTTAAATATGTTGGTCTCAAAGGAGTGGATAAATTCACATGTTCCATCAGCTTCTGCTTTGTTTCAGTTGCTGACATGGAAAATCTCCTACACTGAGTGCATCCCTGCCTTTTCCCTGTGGTGTTAACCACCGTTGGGAAAACTGGTCTGAGGTTTTCACTGTATTTACAGACAAATTCAGTTTGATATGGGCTCCTAAAAGTGCACATCTCCCTGTGCCTGGGTTAGACATTGCATTTGTCATCTCCCCTTCTTTTGCTCTGGTCACTTGGTCAATTGTTTGGGTAAAGAAGGAGTGGAGAAGAAGCTGGAGAAACCCCCTCAAGAAATAAAGGAATTGGCTCTGGTAACCAAGAAGATCCTGTAATTCTTCTGAACAGCTGAGTGCTAATGGTTGTCAAAAGGCAGAAGTTTTTGACTTGAAAAACTTTCTTGTGGTAAGGTTTTAAGCCAAGCTCACAAACCATCTGTGTGACCATTGACAAGATAAGTTTTCCATCCTCCAAAAACGAGCACTGTCATAGTGGCACCCTGTGAGACACATGGGAAATTGTGAGGATCCTAAATCTTACTGTGAGATCAAGGCAACTTTGACTGTGTGGCTGCCTCATGGTTAATTCTGATTTTCTTGTGAAAATGTTAAATATTTGTATTACATACTACTGAGTAACCTCAAGTAACCTGCTCTTCGTGGAAGTAAATACCAAGTGCAGTAAAACTAATTTCCTTCTAGAAAACAAAAAAAGGCAATCAAGGCTCATCTTGCGGGGGAGTTTACAAACACGTGTGGTGTGGTCAGGGCCTGGGGAAGGTGAGGGAAATGTTCCCCATCAGGGCTGTCAGAACTTCCCTCCAAAGTGGGAAGGGAAGCTCAGGGAGGGAACCTGCTGCTGCACTTGGGGAGGGAAGGGCAAAGAAAATAGAATGGGTAATGCACAAAATAATGGAGTGCCAGTCCCAAAAACTGAAACCTCAAGGCAAGAGGACACCATGTGTGAGGAGAACCATGGTGCTTCTTGAGATGAAGCAGCTTCTGCTGCTACTTCAGGAAGGAAAAAACAGGTTTTGAAGGCTGTCCAGAGGAACTGCAAAGGGAAAAAGTCTGGATATAGAGGGGGATAGCAAAGCAGGAGAAGGGTTTTAATAGCTATGCGTACACAAGTTTGGACACTTGACTTTCTCAGAATAGTCTTGCTCAAACCAGGTGCTTTTTCAGTCTCCTTTGTTCCTGTGGTTGTTTCTCTGGAAGAGAATTGTTTATAGGATAATTGTACTCAGAGTTTTAGATGTGTGTCAGGAAATTGTGTCACAGCATCTGCAGCTCAGTGGAGCTGGTTGCCAGCGTGGTTTTTTTTTTTTGTTGTTTTTTTTTTGCATGTGGGGAGCTGAGCTCAGCCAGGTCTGGGAGCTTTGGCCACTGCAGCTCATCCCATTGTGAGGATGTCAGGTCAGGGATGAAGAGGAGAGGCTGGAAACAGCAGGAATAACCCTGGCAGTGCAGTGATACAGTACCAGCTGTGTGTGGGGAGGGATGGCAGAGCACTGAGGAGGAGCAGGGACACAAAAGTACCTGAGGATGAGCTGTGAGCTCCTTCCATGGGAGATCCCCAAAGCACATGGAGAGAAGGGTGTTTGTGCCAAGGGAGGTGCTGGAGGGAGAAAATACCTTGGTATTGGTTTCTTTCTGCTGCTACTTCACCCCACCCTATTTCTGCTTATTTAGGAGGTGTGTCTTGTCCAGACTGGGGGTGACCCCTCTGGGAGTTCAGAATCAGCTGCTCCCAGCTGCTGTGCAGGGCTTGATTTTTAATGAGCAGTTTGTTATAGAAGGGACAGGTTTTCTAGACTCTAAAACACAAAGGGTTGATAACTGGGGGTGTCTCTGGTAAGGAGAGTGGGAGAGAGAACAAGGAATATAACTGGAATGGAAGGAGAACTCTCTTCCTATCGGTCCAGGTTGCTCTGTTTTCTTGTGGACACTTATCCTTCCTCTTTTTCCCCCTGTCAGTCAGAGAGGAGTGCTTTGCCTGGCCCTCCCTTCTCCAGCTCTTGTGCAGAGAAAATGAATTTGAGGAAGCAGGCTGGAATGAGGCAGGGGAAAAGGAGCGGAGCATGGGAAGCTTCAGTGTTTTTCTTTGTGTGCCTGCCATGGGGGAAGTGGCCTACATATTTCTGCTTGGGTCTATCAAAATCACCTGCTACACTTCTAAAGGAATGTCACTCAGCAAGGGAAGCAGCAGTTGCAGTCTCTTTAATCACCTTCTCACCACTTGTGGCAGCAGCGTAGATGAAAACAAAGCTGCTTTCTCTTCAAATCCTAGCCCAGAGTTCTGCTTCTCTCCGTGTTCCGACTCTGTCATCCATCCTGCTCCCAGAACAAAGGGATTCACCTGACATAAAGACATATTATTTTCCATTTACAAACATGGAACCACTCCTTTTGATGATTGGATTAAAAATTGACCGGTGGCTGTACGTGAATACCACAGGTTTTTTAGTACAGGTGGGGGCAGAGGGGGAGTAGGGCTTAGTAGATGGCATTGGCAGAAAATAAATTAATCAAGGAGACTAAAACTCCAAACTCCACTGGTCTGGGCTTTGAAATGAAAGGTAAAAATATATATATAAAAAACTGATTTAGCATCTCTTGACAAAATGCAGAAAGAAAAATGAAAGTTCCACCACCTGCAGTGTCTGCTTCCGTCCTTTATTCGGAATTAAACATGATTAAGAAACAAGTGGCGCATGAACTCATCTGGCCACAACTTTTATTTTATTTAAAAACATTAATCAACCGTGTACCTGGCAACCTTGGCTCTTGGACATCCAGAAATTCCAGATGAATGGCTCTGCATTGCATGTACAGCAAGTCCAACTTGTTCTGAATGCATTGAACTTCCTATGGATGTGTGGAAAAAAACATGTATGGATAATAAAACACTGCATTTAGGATAAGGAAGTGTCAGCAGTTTTTGCATCAGACTTGTCCTTTTTCCTGCTCTTACCTCAAAACAGAGGAAGAACCTTTTTGTTTTCATTTTAAAGAGTCACCATATCAATCTATTACTTTGAATGAAAGGAGTGATTCTGTGTTTCATCTCAGCTACAAGTAAAACAAGCAGCTGGAAGCAGCTGGGCTCTTTGTCCTTGTCAGCTATTAAAAACCCTTTATATTTTACCATGTTGGTGGTGTTTGTGTGAGATTAAGGTCAGAAATCACTTCTGAAGGAATCTGGACTTTGGGAAAGGGGAGGGGTGAGGAAAACTAATTTGTCCACTTCTAAATTATAATTTACAAAGACATAACCTGAAAAGGCAAATCTTATTGCTTGTAGGTGTGGTTGGGATTTTTATTTGTCATATCCACCTCCCCACCCCCTGCTCCTTTGTAATTAAGTCTCTACCTTAATGGATATACTCAGGCCCTTGATAAAGGCTTGGCCATCCTTAAAATGTACCCCAGAGAGCCCAGGGAGATGAAATGTATTTAAGGAGAGACTGATGAGGATCTTCCAGGAGGTTCATGATTCCTTTCAAAGCTTTCAGCTTCAATTCCAGTGCCTCTAAGTGGAGCAGTAAGTGGACAAACACAATTTAACAGCACCATGCAGAGTTTTTGTCAGACAAACCTTGCAGGGAATTATTTGTCTCTGCATGGCATTGACCTGGCTCCCCGTGCCTGAGTCAGGGTAAGGAGCTGTGGGGACAGTAACCACAGAGGGATGGGGACAAGCAGCTCTCCTCTACCAGCACAGCTGTTTGCAAAACAAACATGCCTCTGTGGTGTGATGAATAATTTCTGACTTCCACCCCATGGGCTTTCCTGTGCCGCCAGGAACCCTCCAGGAATTTCTGCACACTCCAGGAATTTTGCATGGCAGCTCAGTCAGTTTTTACAGAGGGGAGGGAGCAAAAACTGTTCACTGTTTACAAACTCAGTGTGATAACAAGTTGAATTATTGCTTGTAAAAGTGTATTGCAGTCAAGTGGCACTCAGACTTTTCCCAGACATTTGGCTTTCTCACATTTCAGGGCCTTTCTTGGTTTGGTCAAAGGCTTGAATAAATTCTTGAAGGCTCCTCCTCCTTCTTGTCCCACTGAGAACTGGAATTACTCAGACAGAATCCTCTGCTGTAGCAGCAGGTTTATACCAAAGTTTCACATTTGTTGGATGCCACTAAATTAAAGATTGTGTGGTAAATCAGCTGTCCTGTTGTAGGCTACTTAGCTCAGAGCAGAAGAACAAACATCTTTGCCCTCTTGGAGCTTTTAATACATAGATCTGTGAAATGGAGATGAGTGCTTGTCAGGCAAGGAGTTACTTCTCAATTAGGTAACAATACAAAAGGAATTTTGGGAAATGCCATAATTTGCAGATATTAAATTGCATGTACAGATCTGATCACTTGAACAGTGATTTTGGAATAATGTGCTGGAAGAGGTGGGAACATGAATGAAATAGCTTAGAAATTTCCCACCTGTGCAATGTAGCATAATTCTGCTAGTTTAAATTCTTTTCTTATTTTCTTTCTTGCCTTCACCAGACCTTCAGAAGACTAATTTGTTTCTCCTTTCATTTCCCCTCATCCTTTCTCCAGGTGGTTTCTTGCAATGTTGTGGGAGATTCTGTTAAATTCCTCGTTGCTGTCTCAGCCCCTCTGCCTGAGGCTGCCGAAGCTCAGTCATATTTTGTGAAGCTGTCCCCAGTCCACCTGCAGGTAAAATCTGAAGTGGTGTCCTCTCTTCCCTTCCTTTTGTTTCCCCTCTGGGCCAAGTGGTAAACACAGAAATTAAGCTGCCTCTTCAGGAGACTGGGGATTAATAACATGTTGAGTAGACTACCTGGAGATCCAGAACAATTCCCTTTTTTAACTGGCATGCACTCTCAAAGCTTAAGCAACTTCTGCCTCCTTAGTGTCATTTTGAAGTTACCTACTCAGAAACTGGTGTCATTCTTCCTGTGCTGAGCCTTAGGGTGGAGATTGACCTGCAATTTCCTTACAGGACACCACAACACTTCTACAATAACTCTTTTCCTCTCCACAGCTTCAGCTCTATGTGAAAGACAAAGGAGAAGATGTCAAAGTTGAGTGGTTCCTCATTAACACCAATGAAATCGACTTTGAAATCCAGCCAGCAGTGCAGGAGGTCAGTCAGTAAGTTTTATTTGTGGTAGAGCAGATGGGTCTCCATTCTCTTGGTCCAAAATGTGGTGTAAAGCATCTGCCATGGATCATCCATCAAACCCTTACATCTCTGAAATCCAGCAGCACCTCTCAAGATTACTGAAACAAGTCTGTGTTTGACAGACAAATGACTGTGCAAACATCTTTCATCCAAATTCAAGGTGTGAAAAAATGTCTGTTCCTAAGTATCTTCTCTCAGAACACTTCTAAAATAATAAAAAATACCCCAACTGTAATAGTATTTCCATCAAAGCAATTAAAACATTGCTCCTTCCCTAATTTAAATCAGTTTTGAAATCTGGCAATGATAAATCAGAAACAGCTGTTAAAAATTACAGTTATTTAAGGTAGTGATGGATGATCTAAAAATATTTTGATCCTTTTGGAATTGCACCTGATCTTTGTATTTGAGCACTGATTCATTCGGACATCCCCTGCAACAGTTTCATCTTGACTGGGATTCTCTTCTGCCATTGACTTTTCACAATTTTTTTTTTATTTTTGGCACAAATGTGCTGATTTAACTGTTTGTTACAATGTGGGGGAAGACTTGTTTGTGTTTTGTGAACTTGTTTTCTTGACTGAAGGTGTTGTTATAAAATAAGTTTATTGTAGAGCTGCTTCTAAAGACCTGTATTGAGAGAGCTACAGTCATAATAATTTATTACCACAGCTTTTGTCCATAAAAATGTGAAACTCATAACTAAAGACAGACAAGCCTTTTGAAGTGTGTTTTAATGTAGGTTTTACCATGCACAGGTAGCATGTAAATGACCTTCATATGCTGGGGTGGCATGTTGATTATCCACATTTGAACAGTCATTTAAGTATTAAATCCTTCCTGACAAACACAGATGACTCTGCTGCAGTCACTGGACTTCACAATCAGCTTTTTGAGAGATGCCCAAGTCCAGCTTTGCAAAGTTGCACCTGTTCTGCTTTGCCTGCATTTTTAGGATGAGCCTGTTAAGTTCTTTAGTCATTAGAGGGCTTTATTTTCACTTTGAAGTTTGTGTTAGCACTTATGGAAGAGGAGAGGCAATAAACAGAGGGCTGAAACCTGTGAGCAAGCTACACCTCAGAAATTGCCTCAGCTCCTAAACTCCAATATCAGCTTTTGTGCCTTGTTTTTTTCCTCTTTCGGAAGCAATACTGTGTGTACAAATAAACACCTTTAATTACTTGTGATTATCTCCACAGTGGTTTTGACATCAATAATAACCCATTTTATCTTGGTAATGGCTGGGTGAACCTGACTTGTGTTGGGCAACCTGGCTGGCTGGTAAGGTTTGGATTTAAACAATGTGCTGATGTGCCCCAGGCTGGCTGTGGTGTACTCCCCTAGCCCCAGGCAAACCCAAAGTGAAACCTGTTCTCTTGATCATTTTGGGGTGGCAGTTAAGCCATTATGGCTTGTGGAGGGAGTTGTGGTGGGGAGTTACTTTCCAAAAAAAGGATGGCTGGAAATGAGACAGAGCTGACAGGAGGCTCTTTAATCAATCTCCTTTCCAAATAACTATGGAAACAACAGCAAATACCTATGAACAGAAGTCCAGTGACTGAGGCTGCTGTTGGTACTGTGAAATAACAGATGTCATGTTAGGCTGATGGCAAAGCACCAGAGACAACAGGGATTTTACAATTTAGGTAAGAGCAGGGGAGGGAAATTACCTCTAAAACAATACAGACTAACCACCCTTCTTTAAGTAACTTCAGTAATAAAATTGCTGTTACTGTGGCTTTAAAAAGCCTAACTTACTGTGATCTTTATTAAACTGAATGAGTATTATGTGTTTCCTTGGTGGTTTTTTGAGGGCACGTGGTGTAAATGCAGCAGATTTTTGTGGGACTGGCCAATGCTGTTGTATGTTTTGAACATGTCACCAAAGGCCGGTTAGGTAAGAAGGCAGTGAACCAGGATTGCTGTACACAGAATTCCTGGGAATTTTTGTGAAACCCCCGAAATGTTTCTGTAACACCTGGGGAGCTGGGAAGGGGCTGTTCCTCCCAATCTGTTTGACCTGTTGAGCAAGGTGCACATCAGCGAAGTCTCTCAGTGTGATACCAGACAAGAAAAGATGGATAGATCCTTTGTTTTTAGGTCAGATCTTTGTCTCCTATTTCAATCTTTCCTGTAGGAAAGAAACCTCACTGAAATTTCAGAGCTGTTGTGTTTCAGACTGTCCTTTCTGGGACAGCTTGATTTTAAAAACCTGTGTCCTGTAGGTAACTGAGCAGAAGAAAATTCCTGAGGAGCATGCTGACAGAAAAAGGCATTCTCCAGGAGCACAGGGAGGGCAGGGGCAGTTCACCCTCTTCATGCATCTTAGAATTAATCATGTGAAGCTACACGTGTGTGCACAAAATCTGTGGTGTGTTCTGACCCCTCAGAGGTTGTGGTGCTAAGCACAGATGTCCATGAGATTTTTTTCATGGGCAAACTACAACTCCGTGCCCCAGAGCAGCACGACTCTGTCCATACACTGCACTTTTCAGCTAGGTAGAAGACCTCCAAGAGATGCTGTAATATTTGTTTTCAATGCAGCAAAGGATTAACTTCTTCTCAGCTGTCGCAAGCTGGCATAACTCCCATTAAATCAGTGGAACGGTGCCGATCTGCTTATCTGGTGACCTGATCTGCTCTCTCAGGGGAGCACAGAGCAGGGCAGAATCTTTAAAACACCATTATAGGATAAAAACCGTTAAAGAAACTTCTGGTTTTGTGGATAACAGCTGTGCCTTCCTAACTCAGAACAGCACGAGTTTTTCACTGTTTAATTCTAGTTTTCCTTCAATGCATAGTGGAGAAATTGAAGTAATTCTTCGTATGATCTGTTGTCAAATTGTTGTTGGCAACAGAAACCACATGTCTGTCTCTGACAAAGCTAATGTTTGATGGCTTTGGTGGTTTAGAAATATACCAGATTAATTTTTGTCTCAATTTCTTCTGAGTTTGGAGAAGCCTGATTGTTTGTTTCTTCACAGGGACAGACAGCAGGGACATGTGCAATATCTGAAACGCTCAGAGATGTCTTGAAGAACCTCTTCAGCTCAGCTTCTCCATCTGTAGTGTTGAGTGTGAGGCCTGCAGATACAAAGGAGGTTCAGGTAAGGCTCATTCCATCCTAAGTCATTTGAGAAGTGTCCTTCTGCTTTAGTGCTTTTATTATACATTCACCACTCACAAATGAGTGAGTTTAACAGTGTTCAGTGACAAGATTTAGATTTCAGTGACATGTTTAGAACAGCAGAGCCCGTGGCAGTGGAGGCTTTGTGGTCACACCTCCTTGCTGGTGTTACAGCCCAGCCCTGCTGCCCTGTGTGACACAGGGGTTTGGTGCTGGCATGTGCACAGTGCCCCTTGTCCTGGTTGCCTCTTGCAGAATGTACAGAACACGAGCCTTCTCCCTCAGGGCACGAGTCCTCCCAAACCTCCCAGGGCTCACGACCTCAAGCTGCTGGTGAGGAACATCGCGGTGGAGCTGAGCGATCCCCGTGCTGCAGGTAAGGCAGCCCAGGGGCTGCTGCTCCCCTCTGGGCAGGCTGGGCTTGGGGGTTTTTTAACTTTCCTTACAGGTGAGATAATGTGGAAGTTCTGGGTTACAGCCTGCTCTCAAAAGAAGGTTTAAGAAATTACTGTGTTCTGAGAAATTGACTTTGTAGAATCCCAGAATGGTTTGGGTTGGAAGGGACCTTAAAGCTCATCTCATTCCACCCCCTGCTATGGGCAGAGACATCTTCCACTATCCCAGGCTGCTCAAAGCCCCCTCCAGCCTGGCCTTGAGCATTCCCAGGGATGGAGCAGCCACAGCTTCTCTGGACAACCTGTATCAGTGCTGATGTATACTTACTGTATATTTGAGTTTATTTGAGTATTTAAACATCTTGTTCTTCTTGTACAGAAATCCATCATTGCTGAAAGCAGATTGAAATGTATAAAGCTGTATAAGCATGTATAAAGCTGGCTGATTATTTTTTGGCTTTTAGTTTTAATTTCTAAAAGTTCTCACTTTGGCTGTACCCAAGATGAGGGGCTCAAATCCAACTCTCCATTAGCTGCTGGCAATGACATTGGCTTGATTCAATGTTACCTTATTTTTCTTTACTTCTGAGTGATTTGCAGATGTACCTGAAACTCTCCTCCTGTATTAGAAACTCCTGAAAGATTTTTTGTTGTTGTCGTCAAGGACATTTTCCCCTGATAAAGTATCACTGCAGGTAAAGGAAGAAGGTGCCTCTTGCAAGTGGATAATGAAGCCAAAAAAGAGGTCACTGCCTTGTGAAGTTAGTGTTGGGTTTGAAAAGCAGCACCAGGCCTGTCTTGCAAGTATTCAGGCTTCTCCAGATGCAGGCACACCTCTGTCACTGATGGAGGCATGAGCAGGCACAGCTCAGATTCTGTCAGCAGAAATACAGATTGGAGGCTCTGTTGTTTATGGCCACTAAACAATTCCCTAACAGTATTTTTAATGGAAGCTTGTGGCTGCTAAATTGGGCAAGGCAGTAGTTTTAGATAAATATATCCTACTTGCTGCTTTCCTGTTTTTTTCAGTTAGATGTAATAGGTTTCTGCCCGTGAGTCTTGCATAATGCTGCTGTGCTCATCCTGGTTGGAAGTGATGCCCCTAAAAATCTCTGCAGAGCTTTTATTAAAAAAAAAAAAAAAAAAACCAACAAATTATTTTTAAAGCAATTCTGCAACTCTTGGCTGTGAAATGTCCTATTGCATTAAAACTATGCTGGCAGCTGCAGCCCAGTCTAGTGCAAAGTGTCCCAGCTCATGGCAGAGGGTTTGGAATGAAATGATCTTTAAGGTCCCTTCCAACCCAAACCATTCTGTGATTTGTTATTACTCTACAATTTTGTAGCTCAAACTAAACTTTCCAGAAGATTGGGTCATTTTGCCTCTCTTTAAAAAGTCATGAAATGAGATACCTTTGTGTGCATAGATCACCTTCTGGAATTGCTGCACCTTCCCTAAAAATGAGAGGAAAAAGCACAGCTCATGTGCTCTGCTCTGGGGACACAGATGTTGGGAGGCAAAATCCCCATTTCTTGTTCTAAAAGGAGATGGAGGGAATTTTGCTGGTTCCCCAGCAGCTCCTGTAGTGTAAATACTTGGAACTGAGTATGAGAAATAAAGCTTCATAATGGGGTTTAACTGATACACTTGAAATCCAGTGGGAATCCTGCACAGCTGGAAAGGTGCTGCCTTCTGCACATAACTTGCTGACTTCTAATTAACATTCCCTTCCCTTTTCCTGGCCTTGGCTTGCAATAGTGAATTATCCTGTTGGAACTCAGGCTCCATGGGCCTGTGCAGTATTTCAGGGTAACCTGCACAGGTACACAGAGGGGGCTGGGGAGGGGCAGCTTGGCTGTGCTGATGAAACCAAGGATGATGGATGGATGCTGACAGGGTTTATAGGACACCTGTAGATATTTTAGTTTAGCTGGTGAATACCCAGCATCAGAACTGGTCTCTGTTTTTATCTCCTTAGTTTGTGTGTGTAAACAAAGATCACCCTAGAATTTGCACTACATGCACTACAGGGCATCATTTGGGGCAAAAGTGTTTTCTGCTGGTAAGGAAAAAGCAGTTAATGGTTTACAGCAGGGTGTCCAGGGCAGAAAAGCTGCAATCCCCAGTTGGGTACAGTGGGTCTGTGGCTCAGGTGTTGTTCCAGGCAGGGCTGTGCAGGGTCCCTGCCCTGGGCTGGGGACGTGGCAGCAGGACCAGGCTGCAGGGACACATGGCTGGGTGAGCAGAAGAGCCCAGGTCCATCGGCTCAGGCTCAGCCCCTGGGAAAGCTGCTCAGCTTCTTACTCTGGAGTCAGCTTGGATCCCAAGTAAGCTGTGTGTACACTGTGCTTTGTCTCCTTTAATCACCTTGCCAGGCTCAGGCTGCCTCTGTGCCTGAGACAGGGCTGATCCAGGGCCCCAAAGCATTCCCAGAGGACAACTGAGAGCTGCTCATGGCAAACACAAACCCAGATTCTTCTGGAGAACTGGGGGCAGCATCTTCTGTTTGCTTTGCACAGTCACTAGTGAGCTTTTTGTTGCTTTCCTTGAAGTGTTGGAAGTCTGGGATTAAATGATTTCTGCTGCTGTGAAAGCCATATGAAAGAAACTGTTTTAACAGGAAGAAATCTGA
The DNA here is from genome assembly GCA_013398615.1 of Brachypodius melanocephalos. Lineage (NCBI taxonomy): Eukaryota > Metazoa > Chordata > Aves > Passeriformes > Pycnonotidae > Brachypodius > Brachypodius melanocephalos. The sequence goes on from VZSR01000920.1 coordinate 12,616,433, forward strand.
CAAACTCTTTCCCTTTGGAGCAGCAGTATAACTACTCTTAATATGCCAATTTGCAGCACTATCAAATTCTGAGATCAAGGCAGAGATAAGTCTGCAATAGTGCTTTAAAACTTGTTAAAAACCACAGTGCTCAAACCATTGTGAATTAGCACTGCTGTCATCAGTCACTTGCCAGCAGAAAAAGCTTATTTTCATGTCCAAATAAACCACTGTGACTGTGGCCAGGAGGAACTTAGAAAACTTCTGGTTTTTTTGAAGCAGCTGAAAGCAACTTTGCTCCCTCCCAGCCTCACACCCACAACATCACCTGCTCAATTTTTTTTTTTTTTTTTTTTTTGTGTGTGTGTGTGTGTCTCCCCACCTTCTTGGATTGTTTTATGCCTGCACTCTTTTGCTTCATGGCAGGATTTAAAATGGGCTGTCATGTTTCACAGTGTGTAGGGTGGTTCATAAGACAGCAGTGATGCAACATTGACCTTTGCCATGAATGTACCCAGGGAAGATATTTATTCTGTGGGAGGGTGAGAAAGTGTCTGCAAAAGTCTGTTCAGAAGTGCAGTGTGCAAGGAGTGGGGGTTTCTTTTCAGCAAGTGGCCTCTTGGTGACAGAGCATTCATAACTGGCTGTTGATGTTTCTTGCCCTTACAGGCAGCACAGACCTTGTGTGTATAGTTCAGTTGAATGACCCTATGCAGAAGTTTTCCAGCTCTGTAGGCAAAAATGCTGCACATCCCTTTTGGAAGGAAGAGTTTATCTTGTAAGTAACTTGTCTACTGAGAATGCTTTTACACTAAAGCAAGTTTTTGTTCCTGAACTGTGTGAGAGAAGAATGGCATTTTGAAATAGGTCCGTTCTTGGCCTTTCTCTGTGTGGCCTCAGAGAAATCTGGAGCTAGTTGGGACTTCAGGATATCTAATTACCCTCTGCATGGCTATGAGACACAGGTTTCTAGATGTTCCATGGTAGATATATGATTCTAGTAGATGACAGCAGTCACAGGCATAATAAATCACCTCATGCTTTCCTACAGTGCCAGAAAAGAAGTGTTAGCGAGGTTCTGAAGTCACTTTACTGTGAAAACTGCACTTGAGGGAATCTAATACCTCTCCATTCCCTCCTCTAAGTGGGAGAAGCAAATGTGCAAAAACAATTGGCCATCTAAAATAATGGTGGCCATGACTAAAAAGGGAGTGTAAAACTTGACTATATTTTCTTTCTCCTGTAGAATAAAAAAGGGGACTTTCAGGCAGCCTACACAATATTCTGTGGTTCACACAGCTGCTGTAAATAAGGTCAAAAGTGAGCAATTCTAAAACTGTTTTTATTTTCACTTTCTAACAGCAGAGCAAAAATGGCTTCTGAGGTGCATGAGTTTAGGAGAGGGGGGAGTCACTGATGAACTTTGTTTTCTGAAGTATCACAGAGTGCTTCAGCCACTGGGTCTGTGATTCACTTCAGCCATCTGTTGGTGGAACAGTGCTCAGTGTTGCAGAGCAGGCAAGTTCCCAGCAGTTTGGGACAGGAAGTTTGTAAGGATAATACCCTTTTCCAGCTGAAAGGGCTGAGAGAGGGCAGGCAGGATGTGATTAACTTGATTGGAATTTGGCCTTGACACCAGGAGTAGTGCTGGGGTTTCCACACTGCTTTTCAGAAGTGCATGAGGTAAGCTTTTGGGGGCTTTTACAGATAAATGAGTAGGATTTTGGCAGGGGTTTTTGAACTTCTCTCAAGTTCCCACACACAAATCTCTGCCCTTTTCTTTCTTTAGAGCCAAAAATATCCTTCACTCTGAACACCACTGCACTGACCACCACATCAGGCTCTGCTTTAGCTTCATGGCAAAGCAGCAGTAGTGCCATCAAGGTGTTCCTTTCCAAGTTTTGGGGTGCAGGAAGGGTGAGAGTGTCAGGGAAAAGCTTAAAATCTGCTGCATAGATGATGCATAAAAATCTACAACATCTAATGGAGGTGGGGTGTCTGCAGCCAGGATCACACTATCCTGAAACAGAGACACAGCACAATGAAATATGTGTTTGCATGCCCTCAGGGTTTCTGGCAGAAGGCCTGCTGAGAAGGTTATAAAATAAAGTTTTTCTGGAGGGTTCCTCAGTAGGTGCCCAGCTTGCTTCTCTGTCTCAGTCAGGGGAAAGGTTTTGTATCTGGTGTCCAGTCCATCTTAGGAAGTACCACATGTGTAATTTTGAGAGTAGTTTGCCTGGATTTTGTCACACAGAAACTCGTTGGCTTGCAGCATCCTTGAGGCTTGTTTTGGAAAAGTGATACTGACTCGCCTCATTTAAAGCTGTGACTATTTTTGTTTTCTTGCATCTGTCCTGTTTTTGCAGGACACTTTCCTGCTTTAGCAGGGATGTTGACTGAGCCTGTTCCAGCATCTTGACTTTGAGATTTGATCTTGTCAGGAGAAACAAAGCTTTTTGCTGTTGTGGTGCAGCAGTCAGACTAGGAACCATCTTCAGCTTGGAGAGGAGCATTTTTCAGCTTCTGGGGAGAAGAAAAAAAAGCCTCTGAAATTCAGCAAATTGAACCTGTGCAAAAGTAGGGGAAGGACTCAGGCCATGGTTTTCTGATTGTGATCTCTTCAGTCACTGTTACCCACCTGCAAGGTGCAGTGTTTGGCTTGGAGAGGGCTGAGAAAAGCTGGGGAAAAGGAAAAACCTGCATGGAAAGGAAAATCTGCTTGGCTTGCAAAGACCTGACATGGTTTTGTTTCCTTCACAGTGAACTAAGTGCCAAATCAAAAGCATTGCAACTGCAAATAGCAGAAGATGGAAAGTTGGATAGTAAGTATTAATTAAGACATCAGAGTGTGAGCTTTTTTGAGTGTTGACAGAAGTCCCCATTTATTTCTGGGTGGCCACAGAAACTGTGAAATCCATCAGTAATCCTGGGTGGAAGGAGAATACACTGACCAGGTGCCTCTCTTGTGGCCTGGGTTAAGGTTACAGAGAATTCTTGAGTTTCTTGCTGGATTGTCAAGACATTGAATCTTCCAGGTGCTGATATCCTATATTTTTCCATTTTTTAAACATCTAACAGATCCACTGTGAACCTTTTAGGTTTCAAGTTAAGCTTTTGAGTTCTTTCTGTGGCTGAAGGGAAATCATGGGGGTTAATTGTAAATCCTTCCTTTTCAAGTCCCAGAGACTGACAATTCAGGTATGAAAATTACAGTCAGGTGTAAAACACTCCAATTCTGATCATGTTGGATTAAATATAAAACATGGGGCCTCAAACAATTTTACAACTCGATTCTGTTATTTCAGAATTCTTTTTAATAATCTAGATGTACAAAGTTGTGCAATACCTTGCTTATGATACGTGATTATTGGAGGGATTGGAAAGTCAAAAGCTTTAAAATATTTCTCTGATAGGGATGCTATTTTTTATTTTTAAAAAATATTTATATGGAGTCAACAAACTCATGTTTTTCTTGGACAAAATGTAGTCTTGACTGTACCTAAGCATCTTTAGTGTTTCAGACAACACCAGGAATGTTCTACATCCTAACTTTCAGCCTGGTTTCCTGAAGAAAAAGGTCCCAGTGGATTGCACTGACAATTCTCTTCCTCTCCCTCTGCCCCTCCATACCTGCTGAGCTGTCCTTCTTCAAAAAACTTCAATGGAAGACTCAAAGTAGAATCATATTAATGAGCAGAGAGCTGAGTTATGTGAATATAATGTATATCTCTGCTTGTATAATGCAGGTATAGACAGGAGTTTAATATACCTGTTATGCCTGTTCAAATTATAAGTGTTTGAGAAAATAGTTTAATACAAATTCTCAACACATGTTCTGTGGTAACCTGACCCCAAATGGCCAGTGAAGTGTAGGAATTTATTTTTAAACATTCTGCTTTGCACAGAAAACTAGGATTTATTCTCTGAAATCATGCAGTACCTTTGCTAATAATTTGTTCTGGTCTAGTGGAGCTGATAAAGTCAGGGGAGGATCAAGAGGATTGCTGAAGTTTTTACTAAGGTTTAGACTAAGAAACACAATTTTTGTGATGCACCAGTTAACCAGGAATCCAGATTGTCCTCCGACATGAAAGATGCAAAAAACTGATTATGGAGATTGTCCAAGAACCTCACAGTTGTTTCCTTTTTTCCCTAGACATTCTGCATAGAAAGGGAAAAATAATGGCCAGAAACAACAGTAAACAAGTAATATTTTGTGGTTCCATTTCTTTCCTGTTGCATGGTATTAGGCCAGGCTGAGGAGTAGTCATAAAATGAAAAAAAAAAAAAAACAAACAAAAAACCCCCTGTAAAATGCCACTTCTCTCCCCCGCGGTGTAGAACAAATTATTGCAATTTTTTGCCTGAATTTTTCTTCTCCCTCCCCGTATTCTCTCCCTTACACATCCTGCCAGCTTACATCTGGGCTGACCTTGCTGATTTCATTTTTCAAGGTCCTTTATCTGGGAAGGTGACTGTACCTCTGGACCTGTTCAGGAAACAACCCTCTGGGCAGCACAGCTTTGCACTGAGCAGCAGGGCCAGGGAGAGCAGCTCGGAGCCAGAGCCAGGGCTGGGATCCATCACTGCAGAGGTACTGCTGCCCTTGGGGGCTTTGGGCTGGAGCTTTGCCTTCAGGAAGTACTTTGGGAGTGCTCCTCTCATGCTTGGACTTGTGGCTGAGTCAGAGCAGCCTGTTCTGATTGCAGGGAATTTGTGTCTTATCAAGAGAATTAACTCTTGAGTGTGGCTCAGGAAAATCCTTTAAAGGGAGCACCAGCTAGAAATAGTGTCCTTGCCTAACTGTGTGTCTGAGGTGGTGTTTTTCTGTTTTCTCCTTAGTTCTCTTTTATAGAGCCCAGTGAACTGAAGGCAAGGCAGGTCTCCTCTCCAGTGCTGGCCACCAAGATCGAGAAGGATCGCACTGTGATGCCCTGCGGGACTGTGGTCACCACTGTCACTGCTGTGAGGACCAAACCTCGCCTGGAAGGGAGAGCATCCCCCCTGAGCACAGGTTAGCATATCCACACTTCCTATGCTCCCTCCATGGGCACCAGGAGAAGCACTGGGGACTGGGATGTCAGGGAAGTGTTGTATTCCAGACCTCTCTGATGTGTTGGAGTGGGGTTGTTGTTCATATTCTCCACAATCAGGGGTTTAATTCTCATGAAAACTTGTTTTCTTGCAAGAGGAACAGTCAACAGTCAATTTCTTTTAATACATGCCATCAGTCTTCACCATGCTGTGATAATACAGAAGGGCTGGGTTTGGGATGGGTTTTCACATGACAAATATATCACACTCTCAGAGGTTTTGCTGATAACAAACCATCCTGTGCCTTCTAACTCTGATCTGTGTTATCATCTCTGATGAAGGGTGCTGTTACCTGATGACAAAACACTCTTCATGTCCTCCAGGAGCAGATTTTCCAGTTTTTCATGGGAAAATTATAAAAGTAAAACCTGTGAACAGTCTTGGTGTGAAGCATCACAAAGATCTGTGCTCTTTCAAGTTGCTAAAGCAAATCTTTTATTTAAGTGGGCGTTGTCTAATGTATTACAGTAGAATGTTTAAAAACATTCTTTAATGTTGTAAACATTCAAAAATGTTTTAAAACATCCTCACACTTCACTAGCCTTTTGGGGTCAGGTTTACTACAGAACATGTGTTGAGAATTTCTGTTAAACAGTTTTCTCAAACACTTACGATTTGAACAGGCATAATCAGTATAATAAATTCTTAATACTTATTAAAAATTTTAAAAGTAATAAAAAAAGTCTTGACCAATTCAAATAACCAAAAAACTTGGTCCTCAGATTCTCCTGTGAAAACTCCAGTTAAAGTAAAGGTGACTGAAAAGGATTTCAGTGTTGAAGCCCTCCATTCTCATGGTGCTCCAGTCAGCAAAACTTTGTCATCTTCAGATACAGGTAATGAAAATGTTTGAAGCTGCTGAGGAGAGCATTTCTCTGTTCTGCACGTGGGATGAATGTGATCCTGTTCAAATGACAGCCAACCCATGTGGCTGCTGCCTGTCAGCACCACTGGGGTGTTTATGTTACAAAGCACTGTGGTTTGGGCTATGGCAGCCTTGCAGTCAGTCTGGTTTTAATTGGCAATTTAAATTACTGGGTTTGAGTAAATAACAATGAGCTGTGGTTTGGAGAGGGGAGGAGACTGCAGAAAAGCCAAAAGTAAGGCTTTTCTCTTGCTTTTGAATAAAAGATGCTTCTTTTCATAAAGGCATGCGGGTGCTGCTCTAAATTAAAACCCTGTGACATGTACTCTAAGTCCCCTGTGTCTGAAGAGAAAGCAGAGGCTGGACTGACGTAAGGAAGACTGAATTCTCTTCCTATCCCATTTTTTGGGCTTGCTGTGCCCATTTGTCCACCTTCCTAAGTCACCTGGATAGAGCTGCAGTTTCCTTCAGAGTGTCAGGTGACATTGCCAATAAGTATAAAATCACTTTGAATTTTGTATAAACCTGATTTTGTCTCTGGGGACTTTACCTTTTCAAGTTGCAGCTCTAAACCTTCAGCACGTATTTCGGTCCTGTGTGTGGTCACCACTGAGCCTTCCAGTGGGTCTGTGGGCAAGAGCAGTGACAGATGTGACCCAGTGTGGCTGCCAGTGTCACCTGGTGTGGACTTCAGCTGGCTTTGTACAGGTCTGAGTGGGGAATGGACAATCTGGAGATGATCTGGGCTGCTCCTGGCACAGTCAGGAGGTCTCTGAGAGACAGAAATGTGTTGGCCTGCAAATATGGGGAAGGGCAAGAGGCAGTAACCATGAATAGCTGTAACAGCCCTTGGATCTTTTCCTGTCTCTAGGATAAGAAATACTCTGATACCATGAAGCAGTGTGGTATTACTGCATCAATTTGGGAAATGTTAAGGTAGTGCAAGACTTCTGAGTTGATTCTCTGAAGTGTTTATGATATTAAAGACACAAAACACTTACTGGAAAATTCACCTGGAGACAGCTTGTTCCATATTGTTGTGGACAATGTTTTTATTGGGAGTGCAGGGGGATTTCTGTGAAGTGTTTATACAGTATTGCAGGAAGAATTACTCATTAGAACAAAAGCCAAATGAAAGAAATACAAAGAAGCTTTCGGTTTGGCAGTAACTTAGGTAAAATTAATACAAAAATCATGGCAAGATAGCAGTGAGCTGTGGAAAAGATGCTGTGTCTGTGCCACAGTTCTGAGTGATGACAACAAGAAGAATTAATGCAGGGGCTGGGGAGATGGAAAAAGTCAAGGTTTGAGATGAGTGTGCAGACGTGCACACATATTCTTAATTCTGGGCCTCATCTTTTATTATTTTTTATTTATTTATTACATTACTGTCACAGTAACCAAAGGCACTGCTTAATTCAGTTAACACAGCAATTACTGCCTCTCTTCTCTTTGTTATTGTTAAAACTCTTGCCAGAAAAGTCCACCTCAGGCAATTAAACATGGGGATCTTTGTCTTGCTGACTTCCTTAGCCTTGTTTGTTCCTGAGCTTGATGAATTTGATTAGTGTGTATTTGTGTCCTAGACGCCAGAAAGGGCCATGCTTAAAAATAAACTCGTGTTTGTCACTAAAGAGCATTTTGTACAGAAGATTTTATATTCCTGTGCAGTGACTGGAGGGGAAAAGGGGGTGGATTTTACAGGATCTGGAGGCAGGTATTTTGCCTTCCCCACCCTATTACAGGAAATGCTGAGCAGGGAGGTCTGGAAAAGGAGCAAAATAACAAAAAATCTACCTGAGGAAGTTGCATCATGTGCCAGCGTTGCACCATGTTAGAACTGTGGTTCTTCATGACTGTGATAAGTCATGATGTCCCCACTGTCACCACAGGGTAGCCATGCATTGAAATAATGGAGTGTTTTGTCCAGGCTTCCAGAACCTCCTTTGTTCTCATGGAAAAGATTTTTAAGTTCCATTTTGGTACCTTTTCTCCAAAAATGGGTGACAGGAGGAAAAGACAGGATCACTGGGTGGTGAAGTGGAAAGTTCATGGTGTTTATGCCATTTCTGTGAATTTTAAGTCAAGGATGAGCTCCGCCTGTGTGTGCTCTGTTCTCTCCTGTTTTTCCTCCTCCCCTCTGAACTGATCCTTTCTTTGCAGAGCTGCTGGTACTGAATGGCACCGACCCTGTGGCAGAGGCAGCCATTCGGCAGCTGAGCGAGTCTGCAAAGCAGAAGCTGAAGTCTCCTCGAAAGAAAAGCACCATTATCATATCAGGGGTGTCCAAGGTAGAGCAGAGAACAGCACTTGGAGTTACTGCTTAGTTCTGTAAAGCCTTTTCTGCACTGCCTGCAATGTTAACATGGCTTCTGCTGTCTCTGCAGAATCCAGTTCTGTGTGCCAGGTTGTTCTTCTGTGACTGTTTCAAGTTAAGCCAAATCAGGGTGGTTGGGTTCTGATTGTTAGATTTGACAGCCTGACTAAAATGCACAATGTCCTTGGATAGGAGTGGTGTTAGGGATTTGGGAAAATCAGTTTAGGTGAGAAGAGAGGATAATCCTTCTCTATGTTTCATCTATATAGGGAAGATGCACTAGAAAGAAGTATGGAAGATTTTTCTACTTTTTTTCAAAGCTGGTAAAACCACCTGAAAAACCTCTGGTCCCTCTGTTCCAGAGGGAGGGCAAACAGTGAGACAAGATGAAATGCTCTGATGTAAATTTTCTTAAAAGGACCAAAAGATTCCCTGTGTATGCTGACACTTCGTTACAGCAGCACATACAGAGAGGGGAGCCCTGTTATTTGTAGTGGGGCCAGGGATAGGTAGAAGGCATTTACTTAATTGATTTTTTCACTCATTTGGCCTTTGCAACATGATAAAAACTTTGCTAGATGTCCCTCTCCTTTAGTAGAGCTAAGGAAGCTTCAGGTGGCTTGCTGATGGTCCTGAGCAATATAAGTATAAAGAGTTAAAATAACTCTTGAAGGGAGGTTTGTTTTTCTCTAGCAGGATGACTTGTGTCAGTGTTGTCTCTTATTTCCACTGGGCAGACCTCTTTATCTCAGGATAGTGAAGCTTCACTGATGATGGACTATGCTGCAGCCATGGACAGCTCCTGCAGGGAAGCAGATCCACCCACTGTGGAGGAAGCTGTTGAAAAAATCACCTCTGATGAAAAGGAGTCATTGGATGCTTCAGAAAGAGTCTCTGGTACCGAGCCACAGCAAAGCACCCCCAAGACCTGGAGTTTGGAGAATGGCAGCCAGCAGTGGGATACCAGCACACTCCTAGACCAGACCTCTGAGGAAATATCTGGGAGCTCATTAAGTGTCTCAGAAACCGGGAGCATGAAAAAATCTAAAGGTACATGATCCTCACTTCCACTTCAGCAACTGCTTTCTCTGTGTAATTGGCTGCAGTAGTTCATCCTTTCTTATTGATGTTTTTTTTTATCCTTCAAACTCTTTGTGATTGTGGTGTTGGCTGAAACTGTTTTACTTGCAGCTCTCTGAGCCAGCTCAAGCTTTCTTACCCTCCCCTCCATGAGGAAACAGCTCATCTTTAGAAGCTGGCAGCTCATTACACCCAGCTCAGTTATTTGGGTGAGAAATCACTAGTCATATTATCAATTCCTCAAGGAAATCTGTGTCCTTGTAACCCCAGGACTTGCCCTATATTGGCAGCCTCATTACCAAGGTGAAGATGGCAGGGATCCATATTCCTCTTCCTCCTTCACATCTTTGAGCACAAGGCTCCCCTGCCCTCACTAAAGTTCAGGGGAGCACCACAGTTGAAGCAGAAACTGCCTGGTGAACAGATTCCCCCTTTAACTCATTTCATTAAGGCATAATTCCCTAAAGAAAATGGAATAAAAGTAAATGTAATAAGTAAATAAAGCATAAGTAGTTACACATCTGAATAGATGCAGTTTGAAAACATCTCAGGGTTCTTTGTGTTCCCTTGGTAAATTCAGTAACCTCTGAGCACTGGTTTGTGGTAAATACAGAGGTTATTAGGAAGTCTTACAAAAGGGCCAGTGCAGTGGACTGTGCCTTGAACAGGCACACAGGTTGCACCTTAAAGTTACAAAAACCACTCTGCTTTTCGCTCGTATCCATCCCTCTCTGCTTTATTATTTTCAATCCTTTCCTTGCCCAGAGATGCTGGGAAATGGCTCACTACAAATCCTCCCTATTTGACCTGATTGTCACCCCCCTCACCCACAGGGCACACACTGGAGCTCTTTGTCAGGACCCTCCCTTAGAGCACAGAGCTCTCTGCCCTTCCCACAGCTGGGCTGCTCCACATGAGAGATCAGGAGGGTACAGCAACAATCCCTGTCACACACATGCTCAGGCACTGGAAAGTCCTGGCTGTGTTTGGGGTGAGGGGAGTGGGTTTGTTGTCAAGGGATTTGGCTCATTTTGGAGCCTGGAAAAGTTTAGGAAGCTGTGTGAAAAGCTGCAAAACCTCTGGACTCTTCAGCATGATGTTCTAAAACAAGCAACTGGAAGTTTGTTATGTGAGTTGTTGTCTGGTTTTGGGTTTCTCTGTGCAAAGAGATGAGGCTTCTAGAGATCCTTTTCACACAATTCAGGAGAAGAGTGCTAAAAACTGCAAAGTATCTCTGAGAGGGTTGTATCATCTTGAAAAAATACTTGAAAAAACCTGGCTCAAATCCCTTTCATTATACACAGATGTCTTTGTGGAAGTCTTGAATCTCTGCTTTGTCACAGCTGAGTAGTTTTTATGGAGTAAGATAGAAAACATTTCAACCCCCCTGCCTTCAGTGAGCTGTGAATAATTCAAGGCTTCTGTTTGTCAAATGCTTCCCCTTAAAAAAAAAAAACAAAACAAACAACAAAAAACCCCACCACAAATAAAACTGAAAATGCAACAACAACAAAAAAAACCCAAACACAGCAAAAATCCCAAACAAAACCCCTTCTGCTTTGAAAAGCTTTTTGTATGTGTTAATGTCTTAAAGTTAGCACTTTTTTTTCACTCTTGCATATTTTTGTTTGTTTTTTTTTACCTTTCTGACTTCCTCTTTCTTACCCATTCCATTTTATAAACTTAAGATGACTACTATGCCAGCCAGAATTAATTACCTACACAGTAAGTTATATTTCTCTCTTTTTTTTTTTTTAATCCCTAAGAAAATGTAGCTTTACAATGCGACGCTCATTGTAAAAACTGAAGCAAAAATTAGTTTGGCACCCATTTCCTTCTTCCCCTATCCATTCCTTTTCTCCTTCCAAAATTACCTTCTTGTGCTCAGGTGTCTTAGCAGAGCAGTCTGCTGTGACAAACCATCCTTCTGGTGGTTGTGCTGTCCAGGAGGGTCACACAGAGGGAGCAACAAGGAAGGCTTGGAGGGATGCTCCACATCCCTAATCTCTCTCCATCATGGCATTGCTGTAGTGATCTGGTAATCAATCAAAATCTGCTCATGCAAACCATGTGTGACCCAATAACTGGATATACATACAAACAAAACTTCTTTTGAAACCTGCTGCTTGTAGATTTTTAGATTAAGCTTTTCTAGCCTAAGATTGTAAGTTAGTTACAATCTCAGCAGATATTTACAAAATCAGCAGCTTTTTACAGAACCACCTGTATGAAAACTGTTTTGGAAGTTGGGAAGGAATGGAAAGCAGTCTCTATTCATATCCTTGTAGATGTGGAAGGAAATCTTCCTCCATTAGCACAGATGAGATTCAAAAGTGATCCCACCCCCACAAGCACTTTCAGAACACCCTACATTAGTGCAGTGAGTTCCTGTAGTGCTCCCTGCTCATCTCCTGGTGCTGGGGGCAGGGCTGGCACATGGATCCTGTTGAACTGGAGGCATAAGCATGCAAACAGCACATGAACCAGCATGAGCACTGCCAGGCTGCTGCTCTGCCCTGCCCTGCCTCCTCCCAGGGCTGCATGTCTCCACAGCAGCCACAGCCACTGCCAGGCAGCACACTGCAGCCTGGCTGCACACTGCTGGGCATGTGGTGAGCTTCCAGGCAGCAGAGCCTGAACACCAGGGAGCTCTTGTGTTGGGGGGCTGCTGCTTGTGCTGCTCTCAGGGAAGCTCTGCCCATGGGTTTTTCAGCTGCAGGGAGTTGTCCCAGGCCACCGGCACGATTTTTGGAGCATTCTTATTCAGGTGCTGTTTCCTGATGTAGCAAATCAGTCTGAATGATGGAATGGATGGGACTAGAAATCTGCTTAGGGATAAAGCCTTGTGTCCTAGTGCTGCTGGGCAGAACAGCTGCCTGCTCAAACAGGAGCTGCTCTGCATCCCCCCAGCCTCTGCACATCACCAACTGTCAGCGTCCTGGGGTGGAACACTGCTGCTTTTGTGCTGCTGACAACAGCTTGAAGTGGTGCTGCCTTGCCAAAAAGACCAGTCAGAGGCTGGTGGGAGAGCAGTCAAGATTCAAATCCACGGGTTCTGGTTGCTGTCGGCTGATTTCTGCTTCCCATCCCATTGTGCCCTGTGAGGAGTCTCAGCAGCTGCCAGCAAAAACACGCTTGAATATCCTCCCAGGTGCAGTGTGCTTAGCCCTTAAAGCACACATTAATAAACCCAAGTACATGTTTGTGACTGCTTTGGTGTGTACAAAGCAGCATCTGGCTGCCATGAAATACCTGCTCTGCAGCTGTCACTGTGTGTAAAGTGACACAGAGGCCTTGTCAGGTCCTCAGGGGACAAACATTTAATTCTAGCTGTAACAGCGTCCCATGAAAGAACTGCACTGGGTGTTGCTTTTTGTGTCCATTTGCAGTGGGAGGAAAGGCAGAATCAAGACCATGCCATGAGAGGAATTAATAGCTGAACTGAGAAAGGATCAGGAAACCTGATAGTGGTGTAGGGAGGAGGTGTGGGAGCTGTGCCAGGGAGGTGACTGTCCCCACATCCAAGTCTGACTGCCAGAAGCTCTTGTGCTGGCTTGTCACCTGGTTCCTTCTCTGTTCAAACAGGCTCCTGCCATCTGGGGCAACATCCCTACAAATTCCATACAAAACTGATGCTATTTTAACACAGAGCTGATGTCCCAACCAGGCTGAGCGTTGCTGGTAGCCTGGAGCAGTGTCCCTGCCAGCTGCACACCAGGCACTCATGGAGAGGGAGGGTGGAATTTGGCAGAATGGCTGCAAAAACAACCCAAGCTTGCAAAGAGAGGAGTAGAGATAGCTGCTGTTGGCAGCATGAGTCCCTGGCGAGATGACAGCTGCAATTGCCTTGGCTGCATGCTGGGTTTGACATGGGGTCAAGGGAAGGAACACAGCAAAATAAAGCAACTTAATTTACCACAGGAGGGATTTGGGCAGACTTCTGAACCTGTTGGAAGCAGATGTAATGTTATTTTTAATCTGCTTGAAGTGCACTGCTATTCCTCACAGGGATTTAGAATAGCAAATGCTTTGTGAGTGTTACTCTGGGTGGTGCTGCTGAATTTGTACAGAACACCTGCTGCCTGGCTTGTACAGAACCACTGCACACACGTTCACTGCCGGGTACTGTTGTCCTGAACCTCAAATTAAAATTTGCTTCATGTGGTGCCTCACAGGCTGATCTTCACCTCCTTTGATCTCTGAGACAACAAAAGAGTAACATTATTTCCTCTCTTTCATTCTTTTTATAAAATCCTTTCTACTTTATTGCTTGGAAAGATTGGATGTGCCTCTTTGACACGTGAGAGCCCAGGGTACAACCCACAGCAGTCTCTGTGCATGTGTGTATGACCATTAGCGTGGCCTCCAGAAGAGCATTTGGAGCTAAATGTAAGGAAGGAGACTTAAATCAGAGGATCAGCTTTTCTCACTGGTGCTGCAGTTAAAGCTGAGTTTCAAGAGGACAGCAACCTGTTCTGTCTAAAGTGTCCTGCACCTTTTTCCTCTGGCAGGTGGGATTTTGAAGAAGAGCGCAAAGCTGTTTTTTCGCCGGCAGCATCACCAGAAGGACCCGGGCATGAGCCAGTCCCACAACGACCTGGTGTTCCTGCAGCAGCCCCTGGCAGAGGAGAGCCGCAAGAAGGGGGGGACACTCTCACGAATTCTGAGCAAGAAGCTCCTCTCCAGGAACAAGAGCAAGAGCAAACTGAACGGTGCTTCGGGAGAGCCGTACCTATAAACCCAATCCCTCTCCCGTGGGATGGAGACCTGCTCACCAGCTGAGCACTTGTTTACAGAGCAGCACTAGAGAATACATATACGGCTGATGAGTTGCATAAAAGGATGTTCACTATTAACAGTGGTCTTTTGGGTTTATTTTTTTCCAAAATGCTTTTTCTCTCTGATGAGGAAGTCACTTCTCCAAATACGAGCAGTGCTGGACGTGTCCTGACAGTTTTTGGAGGAACTTGTGGAAGCAGAGGGAGGATGGGGAATGGTGCAGGTGGGGACCAAGAAGGCACATGATGTCCTGGGGTGCACTGGGAAGAGCATTTCCA
>VZSR01000920.1:12630924-12699790 GCA_013398615.1 Brachypodius melanocephalos
GGCACCAGGTGACCCCACTGTGACTTCCAGCCTGACTGATCCTGTAGGGAGGACCCAAACGTAATCACCTGATTTACATCAACAGGGAGCTCAGAACTGAAACATCACCCCCAGTTCATGTGACTGAACCTCTACAGAGAGAAGACACCTCTGTGCTCCCTCACTGCAGCCTGCAGCAGTAGCAACTGATTTTTCTAGTTAGACTGAAAGGGGGGAAAAAGAAGCCCAGATGCAGTTTGTGTTGTAATTTGGAAGGTGAGTGTTCAGAAGCAGAAGGAAAACGTTGACTCAGATACCCGACTGTGACAACTGCAGATTGCCATAATCACTGCTCAGCCCCTGTAGCTGGAGAGATGCCATTGACATTAGCCATAATCAATAAATTATGCAAATACCAATACTAGCATATTGTTTAATGTTCTGCTGAAAAAAAGCTACGCTTCAAAAACCAGAACTTGTTGGGGTTTTTGTAATCTACTTGAAGCTACTCATGAAGTATTTGCAAAATCTTACATGTAGCTTTTCTTCCCTGTGTGAGAAGCTGTATTGCTGATGCAAAAACTCATCTTAGGGGCTCTAATTCCTTCTCACAAGTGCTTGTTAGACAAGTACATAAACCATCATATCAAATGCAAAGCTAGGAGCAGTAAATGGTGAATAGAGTATAGTTAACCCTGCAGTTCTTTTCATTGGAAAGCTTGTCTTACTTGCCAAACACTGAGATCTTAAAATACACAGTTGTGAAGAAAGCTTTTGAAAAAATATGAATTCCCTTAGTTCAGTTTCTAGATCTACCAGCGTTGTCATGTGCTGAGTGGTCGGTCAGATTAGTTTTTTAATGTTTTTTCCTTGCTAAGTATTGCAGCTGGTTCCCTTGGTCTAAAATGAAAAACTGATGGGAGTAAAGGCATAGTTCTCATTTTGACTGTGAAGAAGGGTGAAATGTCAGTATTTCACAGGTACCATCTTTCATGCTCTACCTGTACTTTTCCATCATCTACATTCCTGCTGAGGACAAAGGACCAAGCCTGTTCTCTTCAGCCAAGAAAAATATCCATTCATTCCAACTAAATTACTGACATGAATGGATGATAGACCTTGTGCCTACTTTGCCAACAGTGATTTTTCCCCTGGCCCCTTTCCTCCCTTTAAGCTCTCCAACACTTTGGCAGATATTTGGGCTTTCAACTTAAAGCATTCATCAAAAATAGAAAGCTACTGAAGAATGGAAACACATTTCAAATTTCTGATGGACTCAAGGTTCCCTGGTAATTCAGTATCAAAGTAGAGGGGGTTTGGTTTCTTTTTTACCAAGAAAATATTGGAACTGAACTGTCAAAATCTTTTAACTATTTAAAAAATACTGTTCATGTCTAACCTCCTAAGATCACTGTGGTAGTACAGTGGACCAGACTATCAAATAGTTGTACGTTTAAGCATGCTGCTTGTTATGAAAACACTTGAAGGCATTTTAATGTTCTGTATTTTGAAGATTGGGTACAAATTAATCCTCTGGAGCTGTTTTGTGCTTGGAAATCCCAGTTCAGTAATACAGGTTTGTCCAGCCTGAATGTGCCTGAACAGTTTTGTTTATTTCTAATTTAATACAAAGTAGAAGGTTTGTTTCTTCATTTGTTCTACAGTGGTTCATGATGTGAGCATTAAAACCCCTGATGTCATGTCCCCTCAACAGACACTTTTTCTCTTGATTTTACCAGGAACTCTCTGTGTTATGAGGCAGGGTGAGGGTCAAGTCCCTCGCATTTTTAAATGCTCAGTCTTTGTTGCTGAAGGATAAAACCACAACTGGTCCCTAAATTCAAGAAATCCAGATGAAACCGAGCTCCATGGGTAGCACATCCATACACTAAAACCAGAGAACTGTGGAATTGGGAATGTAGAGGCAGCACGTAACATTACTTGAAGTTTTCTTGAATTACTGAGCTGGGATTTGAATTTACAGAAGCTTTAGCACATACTGTAGAACAGGGTGAAATAACACTGAGTAACTTGCAGGATATTGCACTAGAATTTGCTTGTAACTTACCCTAGAGAATGGATACACATGAAAAAAGTGGTTCATCTTAAGGTCTTGATGATCACTTGAATGCTTGAAGAACATGCTTTACTGCAAACTCTGTGGAAGGTTTGGGCTCACGTGTTAAGAGAGAATGAATTTTTCAGATGCTGAGAGCAAGGCATTTGGTGTAAAAAGGGAATCTGGTTTTTTTATTTGCCTTCACTCCTCAGGAAAATAAACATTGTTTGGTTTGATGTTGGCTCTCTGAATCTGGCAGGTGTGTTCCTCACCTCCCCTTACTCCTCTGCAAACAATTTATGTCCTGCTGTAAAAACAAGCTAAGGCACTAAACACGCGGGGAGAAATGAGTTGCTCAGTTATGACAACCCCAAAGACCCACGATAATGAATCCCATCCCCTCCTCTGGTTGTCACTTAAGATCAGGAGATCTGAGGATGTACATTTTGGTGTGTTTGGGTCAGTGAGCGGTGGATCCTCACAACCTGCAGGATCCACACTGCAGTTATGGGTCAGAAAAACTGGATTTGTCAACTGGCACAAATAACACCGTGATGTGTCCTGTGGAGTTTTTGTGAAGGATGCCAGAGGGAATCACCTTCTGTGTTTTGTAATTTGATCCATTGTTCAAATATCTAGTTATTAAAATTACAAAGATTTTTAATAACTACTCTCTTGAACAGCAGATAAAATCTTTACATGATATTATTACACTGAAAGCTTCTTGTTTACTGCCTTGCAATTTAATGACATCAGAACAGTAGATTGGAAACAACCTGTGAAATATTAATTCCTTTTGTCCCTTTTCTCACAATTTTGTGCTTCTGGGTGTTCTGTACAGCAAAGAAGGTGTGGTATTTATTTCATGAGGACTAAGAGATGAAGGCTTCCTTTTCCTTTCTAAAGATTTTTTTCTGCCCATACCTGCAACTTCTTAATTTGTGTTTGCAGTTTGTTTTGCTTTATGGTGTTTAAACTTTAAATTTGCCTCAATTGAGACAAATCCAAGATTTGTCTTAGCTTTAGTGTGAATTTTGACTGAGTAAATAGTACAAGGATTAAATTGCTCTTTGTGGATGAAAGCAATAAAAGTACCTAATATCTCCAATGGGAATACAAGCTAAGTAACTTTCTTAAAGTGATTGAGATCCCTTTCAGAGTCACTTTAAAGAGGAGGGGAAGATTTTATCCCTAAGTCATTGGTATTTCATATCCTACTTGCCCCAGAAGTAATTGGAGTCATTTTACTCCTAACAATATCTGAGACAGAAGGAATGCCAGAGTGGAAAAAAAGTTAATTTTTAAAGCAAAATACCTTTGCCAAACTTCTTCAACTTAATAGGTCATACACTGTGCAGGCGTAAATACTGGGTTGTATTCTTATGCTTTCTGACAGATTTCCCCTGCTCTTTCTTTGGGAGACAGGTTGGGGCTCCAGGCCATACAGACCTTGAACTGTTGCTCTTGAGAGGACTGGATTTACAGTGCTGCTTTTTGGATGAAATTGGCTGGCAATTACAGCAGTTTTGGAGATCAGTGGAATTTACAGCATTTACTGCATCTCTTTGCTGGTTCTAGGTGTCTTTCAAATGAAAACTATCTGCTGTGTGTTTCTTGCAGAGTTCTGTTGTTCTTGATGTGCAAAACATCATCGGAAAAATAAAAAGTGAAAGCATAAAATGCTCCCAAATGTGGATGGGGAAGCAAAAGAAGAATCTTGCTCTTGTTTTCTGGCCTTTTTTAGGTCTGGGGGCTCTGGGTGTTACACAGAGCAAGGTGAGAGCAGTCTGGATTTTTCAGTTGAGTTTCTTGCAGGCTTTGATTTGGAGAGCTGAGGTTTGAGACAAGTGCTTACAGAATGAACTGTGCCATGGCTCCGGGCTAAGACATTCCTGCTGTGAGTGGGAACAGCTGACCTCATGCTCTGACCTCCACAGGACCTAAGTGGATTTATTCATGTGTTTAAAGTCAGCATATGCTTCTGCACATTGCTAAGCCTCAGCCTTGGTGACAAACAACTCCAGATTAATTATATAACAAGGGTGATTACTTTAAGTTAAGGATGAATAATACCACTTCACTCAGGATATCCAAACTGCTACTATGCAAGGTGCTGGCATGGTGTGAAAATTCTGAGAAGGATGATCTGAGGTCTTCCCAGTACTATAACTCTGTATTTCCCAATGATGTATTATGCTCTGCATTATTCCAGGTGGGGTAAAACATTTTTTTTCCTAGCATCAACTGTCATAGTCACTTATGCTGTGGTGTGTTTTTCTTTCTGTGCATACATAAACTCAAGTTGGTGCAATTCTGAAATCTATGATGTACAGATTTATTATATCACTACAAAAACCTAAGAGGATTTTTTAAAAGAAGTAACTCCTGCTGTACATACAATAAAAGCCAATTGTCTCTGTGTGGTGTGCTGTCCTATATACCCAGGTGTAACAGATGGTTTTCTACTCTCCTTCACTAATTTGACCTGTTGCTTAACACAAACCATTTACCCATTTGCTCAGGAGCAGAGTTCTTTCCTGATAACCCCAGCCTATCAGGCAGCCCCTTGTTGCTTGAGAAATCACCTGAAATATGGATTGGGCAGGGAATCTAATGGCAGAAGGAATTGTGGAGCTCATTGTGGTTACTCAGTATTTTTTTTCTCTCGGTTATGTCGTAATATCCTGAATTAGGGGGCAAAGGGGGAGAAGTGTTAGGATCCTATGGGGAAGACACCGGTACTAGAATGAGCACAGCCTGGGAATGAGGTTCCCTTGTGCTGATTTTATTGAAAAGGTTCTGTTATAAATCTGTGCTGCCACAAATCCCTACCAGACTGAGGGGAAAAACCCCAACCCCAACATTAAAACCACCACAACAAAAACCCCAACAAAACATATAAAAGGCATTCATGTGAAAATAGCCACAATAATGTCTCTATTTCCCTTCCAAAGCTGAGGGCTGTGCCCTCTTTTACAAGGACATGTTACATTCCTGCACTGGAAGTTACTGCCCACATTTACATGCCTGTTTATTTCATATTATTTATGTGCTTAGCTCAAATTTCCTGGTAGTCTCCTATTAACAAACGCTCATACTTTTCCTCCCTGCTCTAATCTGTGGTGAGGTTTTTTTGGGTTTTTTTGTTTTTGTTTTTGTGGGGGTTTTTTGTTGTTTTTGTTTTTGTTTTTTTGTTTTTACCTTGCGTGATGCCATTCCTGTACATTAGCAAAAGTGACAAGACCTGTCAGAGGGAGAGCAGGAATGGATGTAGCTCCAAGTGTGGCAACATACTCTTCCCTCCAGTTCATCATTCTTAAACAATAAATATAAGGGATCTTCAATTTTTCACCTCTCTACCCAGCTGAGCCTGGCATAAGATGCAATTTCAGAGTCTGAGGTTAATGCTGAAAAAAAAAATTCTGGAGCTGCAGGATCCAGACTCACATGCATTGTAAACATACAGATAACTATACTGAATTAATTTGTACTTATTTTGACAAGGTGAATGCACTGCAAGTAGGATAAACCACTCTGGTGTGCTTGATGCTGGAGAAAACCAGGCAGAAGTCCATGCACTGAGACATACAGGGAAAGTAAGTTAAAAACAGACTATACAAAAACTACCAGTCAGCTCCAGTCCTTGAAAAAGCAAGTTATTGCAGTTAGATGCTTAAAAAAACTCCCCTTACTACTCCTGTAGTCATTTAAAACTGCTGGTGAGTCATTTTGAAAGAAGAAATGTTTCCCCATCCTGAAATTAACACTGTTTTGCCAAGTACAATATTTTGAAGTTTCAAATACTGCATTGTTTCAGTTTCCCCAAGCACCTGACAAGACAGTTCACAGCATGGCCATGGTGCCCTAGGGTACATCAGGAAGAGCATTTCCAGCAGATCAGGGAGGGGATCCTGCCCTTCTGCCCAGCCCTGGAGGCACCTCTGGGTTGCTGTGTTCCTCAGCACAGCAGGGACAGGAGCTCCTGGAGCCGAGGAAGGGCCTGGAGCATCTCCGTGCCCAGGAAAGGCTGAGGGAGCTGGGGCTGCTCAGTCTAAAGAAGACACACCTGAGAGGGAACCTCATTAATGTGTATAAATAGCTAAAAGAGGGATGCCCAGGGGATGGATCTGCCACAGGATGAGAGGAACAAGCAGAAAATGATGCACTGAAGTACCACCTGCACATGAGGCAGAGCTTCCCTGTGCAGTGACCAAGCCCTGAACAGATTGTCCAGAGAGGGTGTGGAGTCTCGCTTGCTGGAGATATTCCAGATTCATCTGGACACAACCCTGTGCCCTGGGCTCTGGATGGCCCTGCTGGAGCAGGGAGATGTGACCTGGTGACCCACTGCGGTCCCTTTCAGCCTGACCCATTATCAGAATACTCTTTACACATCTCTTTTGAAGCTGTTGCTTGGGTTTGTGGGATGGGTGGCAATCGAGAAAGGTCCTGGCCATCGCCAGCTGTTGAAGATATAGCAAAGTGTGAGAAGAGCACATTCCCTGGAGAAAACAGAGCTGGTGCCAGCTCCCCACCACCTTTTGATCTCCAGTGGTGTTTGACAGTGAAGGCTGACCAGTCACACCGTGGTGGCAGGGAGCACTGCATAAAAAGCTTTGGGGAGACTCCAGGCAACACTTCTCAGCAGAGCAAAAAATCTGGGGCATCTTGCTTGAATAAAAAAGCCTGCATGCTTCTTGCCCTGGCCACTGCCTGGAATGGTGGAATAACCTAAAATGATTTGTGCTGGCAGGCACAGCAGGGCTGGGTATCCTGGTAATGCCAGAAAGTGAGATTTAGGGATCATAGAAACATTTATGTTTGAAAAGACCTCCAAAGTGATTGAGTCCAACTCTTGACCTCCAGTGTGATTGAGTCCAACTCTCGACCACTTTATCACCCAGCGCAGAGCACTGAGTGCCACATCCAGGCATTCCTTGGACACCTCCAGGGATGGGGACTCCGAACTTCCCTGGGCAGCCCAAGCCAGTGTCTAATCCCACTTTATGCGAAGAAATTCCTCCTGATGTCCAACCTGAACCTTCCCTGGTGCAACTTGACACCATGTGCTCTCATCCTGGAGTGCTGAACCTCAGTGAGCCTTGGATAAAGAGGCACAGGTGCTCGTGTACATGGCCAGGGCTTGGGCTGACAACCCACTGAGCACCTGATGTGGCTTTTGTCCAGAGGAAGGCTACAAAGCTGGGAAGGGTCTGGAGCAGAAGCCCTCTGAGAAATGGCTGAGGGAGCTGCTCAGCCCTCAGAAAAGGAGCTCAGGGGTGATGTTACTGCTCCCTACAGCTCCCTGACAGGAAGGTGCAGCCATGTGGGAATCGGGCTCTCCTCCCAAGGAACAAGGGACAGGACAAATGGAAATGACCTAAGCTGCGCCAGGGGAAGGTCAGGACAAACATCAGGAAGAACTTCACTGATGTGATTAAACATTGGAAGGTGCTGCTCAGGGACGCGGTGGAGTCCCCAGGCCAGGATGTGTTTAAAGACTGGACGTGGCTCTCAGTGCTGTGTCTGATGGACAAGCTGGTGTCGGGTCATAGCTGGGACTGGATGATCGTGGAGGTCTTTCTCAACTTGACCGATCCTGTAATTCTGTTTCTGCCAACTCTTCCGCCAGCCCGCTCCGGGCCGCCTCCCCCGCGGCCGGCACTGCCCGGGAGCAGACGGGAAACCCGGCGAGAGCCACCGGGGTGCTCCGCCACCTTCAGCGCCTCCAGCCCAGCCCGGCCCGGGGAGCCGCCGCCGCGGGCTCCGGGGGCTCAGGCGGGGGACTCGGCCGGGAGAGGGGAACCAGGTGGCGGCACCCCGGGCGGTGAGGCAGGGACACGACCGAGGACATGGCCCGGGACACGGCCGTGGTCAGGGCCAGGGCCAGGGCCAGGCCGGCCCCGCCGCACTACACTTCCCGCCCTGCTCCGCGCCCGCCCGCGTTGGCTTCCGCTGGCGCGTGGTTTCCGGAGCGGATCGGAACCCGGAGCGCGGATCCGATCCGGGTCTGGCCATTCCCCAGGCAGGTAACGCCGGCTCCCCGCGCTCCTCCCGCCGCACCCCGAGCCCTCCCCGCCACCCCCGCCCGGGACCCCCCGCGCCCGCCCCGCCGCGGCTCCTCCCGCCGCTCCCCGAGACGCGCGGCGGGACCGGGGCGGGCGCGGCGGCCGCATCGAGCGCTCCCGGGGCGGCGGCGGCGGCTGCGGCCCCGCCGCCTCCTCCTCCTCCGCCGCCGCCTCCTCCAGGCCGCCTGTTCTTTGTTACAGCGGCCGGGAGGGCGGTAGCGAAGGGGGCGAGGCGGGTCCGAGGCAAAACCCGGCGGAGCCGCTCCCGGATCCCGGGCCCCGACGGGCTCCGGGCGGCGGCGGCGGCGGCGCGGTCCCTGAGGGGCGGGCGCGGGGCGATCCCCGCGGGCTCGGCCGGGCAGGGCACGGACCCGGCGCGGCCACGGGGATGCGGGGCCGGGAGCGGGGAGCGTCTCGGCTTGGCCGCGGGGGGTTGGGGATGGAGGGCGGGTGGGAGCTCCCAGGTGCGAGGGCGTGATGCGGAGGGAAGAGGCTGGGAGGAGGAGGAAGGAGGGAGGCGTGGGGATGCCGCCCTGCCCCGGCCTGTGCCCCGGGGACGGGTGCGGTGGGCGCCCGCGGAGACAAAAGGAGGAGAGCGCTGCGGTCCGCGGGGCTTCTTCGCACACGTGAAATTTTCTGCAGTACGCTCGTTTTCTGCTCAGGGCCATTAAACTTTGCATGTAGTTTATTCGCACGGTCGCGGGAAGAGCTGGGAAGGGCAGGTGGCACAGACCCCGCCAGCTGCTCTGCTACTCCGTGCCCCCCCGACTGGCTTAGAAATCGTCTCCCTCGTCAACAATAATTGGTAGAATGGCGCTAATTATTTTAAGAAATACAAGGCTTCGCTATAGTTTGTTCTGCAATTCCTTTGAGCGGTAGCATGAATAAGTTTTATTACACTGTGAGGAAAACTGCATTTTTAAATGCATCCTTCCACATGCGTGTGTGCAGCACCCATCTGCTTATGTTCTCAAGTTATTCATGCTCAGAGAAGCCCATTCTCAGACTGTAAAAAGGATAACTTTAATTCTACCTTGTTGATCATTAAGTTCAAACACCGATTTTCAGGCGTTCCATTAATTTTTCTGACCTACTTTTTCTTAAAAAAAAACCAATAGCAAAATCAAAATGGCTCAGCTTAGCACTTGAGCCTGATTTCTTTCTTCAGCAGTTTATAAGGGGAAAGTGTGATTTTTACATCCGTTCTTAAATTTTTACATCTCGGGTGTCTCCCTGACAGTATCTTTGCCCATCATGGGCTGCAAGCAGGTACCTGTGATGCTGCAGCCCCTCAGTGTCTTCATTTGGGTTCCCTCAAGTTCGAGATATGCTCAGAGGCCAGTGTTGTAGCTGGAATTTTTTGTGCATAGCTGTGTGGCTCTACTCTCGGGCATCAAATCACTCATCTCATTATAAAAGCCCAAAAAAGTGGTTTTCTGCTCTTTTACTGCCGTCAGAATTAGGCTTTGTACATGGTCTAAGTTCCTCTGTGTGGCTTTTCTCCTGATTATTGACTGCTAATGATTGCTCTGTTTTATGTAAAAAATACTTGGAATTCCCAAAGCTTTGATTATCCCTGCAAGAATTAGGAGCACTGGGATGAGTGACTTAATGGAGTATTCTTCTGTTACAAATGTTTGAAAAGAAGAAGAAGAAGAAAAGAATCGCACGTGGCCCATAGCAACAGCAGATGAGGGCAAAAAACAATTCTGAAGCCTGTCTTCAGTGCCGTCATGTGAGTGGCACATCGTGACTCTGTTTACCCGCTGGAAGGGGTGGCATCGTGCGGTTTATTTCAAAAAACTCCTGGGAAACGCAGCTGAGATCAGGGAGGAGGAGTTTTACAGAGCATGGGTGAGGAGGGTGTGAATCAGAATTGTAAAGCCTATGTTTGTATGGGGGTGAGGACGGGACGTGCAGAACACGGAAAGTCCTTGCTGCAGAGAGGGGAACTGCGCTAATGCAGATTGCTGAGGCTACCGAGGCATCTGTGAGGGCCCTTCACGCTTCCTCCCCATCACCTTGAACAACGCTGATGATTTCTCCATCCCTTTGTTGCTATTCTCATCTGGCAGCCCCTGGAACAAGACGGAGCTGCTGCTCCTGTACAGTCACCTGTCCCCACTCTGCTCTCTGCCAAGGATGCCGCACAGCAGTGTACTGGAGGGTGAATGCTTTTGGTGGTGTGGCTGCACTGTGCCCCTGAACCATCGGCCAAGGCCATTATTTGTTAATTCAGCCACATTTAGGATTAAAGTCTTGTCAGGACACAAACTATCTAGAAACAGCTGGGCATGCGCCTCTTGAAATAGTGCGAAGCATACCAAAAAAGGTGTTGGTTGAAAAGCAAACCAAACCGTTTTTAACATCAACTTAACAGCACTTGTTTTGCAGCGTTTTGCTTGGACTCCTCTAAAGAGCTGTTGCATCGTTCACTTTGCTTTCAGGATAAGAGCTTTTGGGGAAATTTCCTGAACTGCTGTTTGTGCTCAGCATTGGGCTTTTGTATAAATGTTTGTTCTGTTATTTGAGCCAAAAGCTGCAGCCAAGAAAGGCCCAGCTTATGCCACGGGTGGGAAGTGTTTGCCCTTTACAGCAGTGATAAGGTGGGATCCTGCTGCTGACAGGTGGAGTTGAGGAGGGCAGTGCTTGAAGAGCCCTGATCCTGAGTGGTGGCTGTGCTCCCACATTTCTGGCTTGGTTTTTGTTGCTGTAGTAGCAAATGCTTTATCTATTTTCAAACAGGGCTCTGCCAGTTTGGTGTGTCATGTTTCCTCTCCCTCTCACAGATTCAGGGTCTTTACTCCTTCCTGTCCTCTTCTTGGCCAATACACTTGGTGTTTTGTAGCCTTACCTTTCTCAGACTTGGATCATGATCTTCGTGTTGCCTTGCCTCTCTTCTGGGTCATTGGGAAAATTGCTTATTTGAGGAGGAGAGTGGGTTTTTTGGGTAGAAAAGGGAAAAACTCTCTTCTAGGTGCTGCTCGTGTTGTGGTCTGAGCCATACATAATCAGACTTTTTCCAACCATAATTTAATTGTTATGGGGCAATAGTGTTCATGCACGTTTTTAATATAGACTGACACTAATGAAGTGAATGTAGATTAACCTTACTTAACTGTGAAATCAAATTGGTCAGTTATCATTTTGTAGAAGGCCAGTGACAGAGGCAGGATTTTATTTCCCCACATTTTCTGGTGCTCAGTACCACAATACACCTTTGCTCTAGAAGAGATCTGTGACTGTATCTGCAGTTTTTAGGTTTTTAAGATGACTGTGTTTATTAAATAAGTAATCTGCCTTTCAGCGATACTTTTTTAAAGCTACAGTTCGATAAAATGTTGCAATGAGCCTTGCTCCTGCAGTGGTTGCTGCTGACCTGGATTATCCTCCAGCCCTGGCTCCACAGGAGCTTTTTAGCCGGGATACAGGAGTGGCTGGAAGTTTATCAGAGATAGGGAACAGCAGGAGACAGCTTTTCCTCACAGAGAAATGCCTGAGAACCTGGGGACACTGAGGCTTTCTTGATAGTGATGTCTGCAACATGTAATGACACAGCAGTCTGTGGGGCTTTTTAACAACTTTAATTTCTTTCATTTTCCATTGGTACTCCTGCAGGGACGTGAATGTGTTTGGGTGGACTCGGGGTCAGTCAGCATCATTATTTCACAAAGGGATGCTTATATGATATGGAAAGTCAAAGTCAATTCAGAACTAACTTCATCTTTTGTATTTTGGCAGGTTTAAAAAAATGGCTGAAGATTGCAGTGAGGAGATTATATTCATTTGTAAGTATTAGGAAAAGGATCTAACTCTCACGATGTTTGGCTTTGTCTACTCAGAATGCTCAAAATTAAAGACTAAACCAGACTTAAGATTTTATTTAGAAAAATTGCTTTGTGTTAAGGAGGCTCAAACAGCTAATGGATGAATAGAGAGGAGGTTGTGTAATTTGAGCATACACATTCTGACGCTGTTGGCAAACACACAATGAAACCTCTGACTGTGAGTTAGCAGCTTTTTCATGGCTGAAGTGAGTGAGATTGAAGGTCTAACACTCGTGTAAGCCCTTTGTTTACACAACCAGCTCCAGCAGCCAGGGATGTCTGGGGATAACTCCGACCTCTGACCTGACTTGGGATCTGCACCTCCACAGCAGGGGCAGGCAGACTCATCATTCTGCCAGAACAAGCCCAGTTTGGGATGCACCGACTGCCCTGGCAGGTGTCACTTGTGGCATTCACTGCCTGTGCTTCTTTCTGTGCCCTCTATTTAACCCTGGGGGCAGGCTGGGCTCTGTGACTGGGATCTGAGCTCCTGGGGTGGTGTGGGTGAGGAGCTTGGCTGGCAGGCTTGGGTCTCACATTAATCCTCTCCTTTGTCATCAGCCTGGACATACAGGACCTGGTGTCACAGTGGAAAAGGGTGAAGGGATGTAGAGTCCTTGTGTGAGCAGAGAGGGCCCAGATATTGTGGATCCAGTGAGAATGGTGCACATGATTTTTGGATCCACAGTATTTCACCTCTGATTGTTCCACAGCTGCATTTATGGCAACTATCAGAAAGTTCAGTTTTCTGCCTCCACCGGATTCTTTCAAGAATAATGTTGACTGTTTGCATTTTTGTTGAGATACCAATAGTGGTTACCTTATCTCTCCCTTAATAAAAAGATTCTGGTGGACAGCAAAAAGAATGGGGATGTGGTGCCATTTCTAATTAGGAGGTGTCACAAACCATGATTTTCTCCCTTCCAGTGGGGGCTGTGGTCACTGAGTCTCTTGAGCTTTTTCTTGTGCTCTCTGCAATTAGTTTTTCCCGTGGGATATGGGAGTTGCTTATGTTCTGAAAAAGTGAGTTGATAAAAATGACACTGTGCACTCCCAATAATAAACATCTTTGAATATGTATTTCATAGACAAGAGAATTTTGGAATGTTTTTTTAATTAAGTGTATGAATATAGTCTCCCTGGAGTATTTTGTGATTATTGCCATGCTTGTTTTTTGTTCCTCCTGTGGCTGTAATCTCTTGAAAGTGTCATGTATGATGAGTGTAACAGCTTTGGGGAATTGCTGCTGTAGGGCATCCCATGGATATTGAGCTGTGCCACACCATGTCATTGTCATATTCCCCTGGTTTTGGTCATTCCTCTGTAAAGGAGTGAGAGGAATGTGTGTTTTATTCCTGCCTGTAGTCGTGGGCAGTGCTGTCTGCACCTTTCAGAAGCTTATCTTTGCAGAAGTGAGGAGTGCCCTGATGCAGTCAGGAGATAAGGAAAATTACAAAGTGCTTTTTCCTTTGGACAGCAAAGCCTGTTGGAGAAGCTGTTACTCAGGCTATTCCTTCCTGTCCCCTTGGTTATGACAGCCCTTTGTGGATGACAGTCCATTTCTTTTCAGCAGTCGGGTTTACACATTCCTATGTGGCTCCTCTGCCCTCTCTGGTTTGGGAAATCTGCTTTTAGCCCAGATTATTTCAGGAATATAAGGGCAGCCTGGGCTACAGGCACAGCTGGAGCAGTGGAATGGTGGAACAGTAAACAGGACAGCTGTAGGCTCTTGGTGCTGGTGCTCTGTGAGTAGCATTTGCCCATGGATCCTTCCCTCAGGTACAGTAACTCTGGTACTGTACAGCAGGACCAGGCTGGGAAATTCCTTCTGCTGAAAAAATAGTGTGAAGAGATGGTTGTTTCATTCCTTGGCTCACCAGAAGGCACCACGAACAGCGGACAGGGGGCAGTGACCAGGCTTGGGAGTTGCACCAGACAGAAATGCTCTTTGTCAAATACATGTATCTTTTCACTGCCAACCTGGTTTTGTCGCCAGAAGAAATGTGAAGCAGTTTGGAATCCCTTGTTTTAGAAGTCCTTTTGTTCACCCTGACAAATACCTGGGAGGGGAGAAGCTTCCAGTTAGGAGCACAGCTTTGACAGGGGGGATATACCTTGGAATGACCTGGCTTTTGTCATGTCTTCCCAAAAAAAAAAAAAAGGTGTAATGACCCTCAACTTCACACATTTCCTGGCGTTTCCTGACTTGCCCTTCTGAGCATGGAGCTCAGATGCAAAAGGCACCACAGCAATATAACCCCTGTGTGATGATCTCTCCCGAAGCTGTGTCAGCAGCTGACCAGGCAGGGCAGTTTGACAGCTATTTTTTTCACGGTGAAGCAATGTATAAGCATTTGGAATCCTGTTAAGTTAGCTTATTTTAGAAAGCCTCAAATTATCCTCGGCTGAAAATTGTTTCTTAGGAACCACTCAGTTCTGGGTAATTTACAGCCACTTAAACTAAAAGTTAATTTAGCTAAGCTGACAGTGAATGAGGTGGCCAGAGTGTGTTGTGCTGACTTGTCTGGAAAGGCACCAGGAGGTCCCTTGGAGGTGTCTGTCCCACCCTGTGGGTGAGAAATGTGTGTGGCCAGGCAGAGCTGGGCTCCCAGGACATGCTGGTGCCCTGCTGAGCCCTGTGCCAGTTCTGCTGCTGCTTCTGGGTTTGTGCCTCCTGTCCCTGGAAGCACCATGCTGCCCAAGCTGTTTATAACAGCCGAGATCCTGGGAAAGGCAGGGATGTGGTTTTCTTTAGCTGCTACGTGTTGCAGCACTTTATCCGAAGAATAATGCCATCTTTAAGCAGAATATTTACTGTGGGTGTAAGGCATTTATTTTCCTTTGAGAGAGAATTTAAACAATTGTCTCCTGATGGCACTGATCACTGTGTGTGTTATCTCACCTATGCTGGTGCCAGCTATCAACTTGGTGTTCAATTATTCATGTTCTTTTAAGCAATATAAATAAACATCTGCCTTTCTATGTATGTATTTTGCCTGGTGCTAGGTTTCTCTTGAGAGAGGAAGGAAACTGTCTTACAGAAGTGTTTTCCACCAACCTTTTCTGTCTGGTTCCTTGCAGGGTGTGAGGACTGTGGGCAGTACCATGATTCAGAGTGTCCTGAGCTGGGCCCAGTGGTGACAGTCAAAGACTCCTTTGTATTGAGCAGGGCAAGGTAAGAAATGTTTGTGTTAATCCTGACTAACCCAACCCATGTTAGTCCTTTAAAGCATATTTGCTGATCAGTGGATGTCACACTGACAGCTGGAAACTGAAGTCCCAGAGGATGACAGAAATCTATGGAAAGCACATTGCCTTGATTAAATAGAAAAATTGATGCACACACTTAAGTGCTGCACTGAATCGAAGCCAAAAAAATAACTTGCTGCTCATCAGGACTCGGTTTCTTTGCTGAGGTTTCTGGCAAGAAGTCAGGTGGTGCCAGATGGGATGATGAGTTCTGTCCTGGTTGAGTACCTGCCACTTTTATCCCCCTTAGATACACTGGATTCATTTCAGAGAAGCGTGTGAGGATTTCTCATTCATGTGTATGAACTCTGTCATCGCTCCACTTAGAAGCAAAACAAGTTGTTCTCATTATTGTGGGTCTTTGCAAACAATTAGGGGTAATAGTTCTGTCAGCAGATCTGTGACAGTGCAGCAGAAACACTCATGTTTGCCAAAAGAAACAAATAGACTCAATCTAGTTGGGAGAAAACAACACTGAGTAGTGATTTTTACAGGGCAAGACAATCAGGCACAGTCAGCAAAATTCATGTTAAGGTGTAGAATGTAAGGCTAAGGCAAAGAACCAACCATTGTGAAGGTGTAATGCAGATCCAAAAAGGGAAGTGTTCAGATGGCTTTGTGTGTTATATAATGTGTGCAGGGCTTCCATGTTTCTTCTTGGGAAGTCACAGGCAGAAAACAGGCACGTGGGCAGCAAGTCTGGCACATCCTGGCTGTGTAGGCTGTGCTGTGTATTCCCAGCATAATTTTATAACAAATACTGATGGGGTGGATCTGCCACGTGGGTGCCATGACCCCTTGGCCAGGGCAGGATGCTCTTGGTGTCCCACTGAGTATAGCTACAGTGGCTGCACCCTGTGCAGGAGCTGTCCCTGCCTTTCCTCTTCCCAGAAGAGGAATTTCCCTGCAGTTCCTGCTGGGCACTGCCTTTCTGTGCCTAGAGACTGCCCTGGATGATCCTCTCCAGCATCTGGTAATAGTTAACAGCCCTGACACTACAGGGGCTTAAGAGTAATTTAAAAATACCCCTTGGAATAATAGAAGCTGGTGAGGGAAGTGCTTTTACTGTATACAAAAAATGGGCAGTGCAGTAAGTCTCTAGCCTGTACTACACACATTCAATGACAAACTACTATTTTCTACCTTTTTTCTATTTTTTAACTTGCACTCTAATGTCCAAATGTTCCAGCTTGGAATGTTTGCAAATATGGTTCATGCACTGGTTTTCAATCTCCTTTTGACATGCAAATGCTAGTGTAAGTGTGGGCTGCTGGACCCTAGACTTGAAAGCAGAATTTTAAATTGACTTTTTTGTAGATAAATGTATTTATTTTCCTGAAGAGTTTTCGGCTAAAATCGGGTAAGATAAGAAAAGGAAAGAAGAAATATAATTGCAGCCTTTACATCTGGGGAACAGTAGCTGAAAGTGAGTTATCTGAGGCTGAGGGCAAGTTTGACCACAAACTGGATATGAGTCTTTTAAAAACAGTCTACTTGCTTAACCACGTTAAGTTGTTTCCTCTGTCTTAGTGAAAAGATAAAAAGTGGGTGCTTTATGGTTAGAGAAGAAGTATTGAGAAATATCTGAACTTCTCTGGCTCCCAGCGCTGCTTATTGTATGTTTCAAACTGAAAGCATTTTTCTTCAGTTCATTTGCTTATCACTATGATTGCAATATTTTTGTATTTCTCTTTATCTAGGCAGTAAAGCAGTTCTGCCAGTGTCAATCTCTACAGAGTAGTCAGTAGCTTCCTGTCTGATTATTTTTAGCTTTTCATCTATTAGCACAGACCTGAAAAAACAGAATTGCATTTGATCTGTAAAACCAATCCAGTGAGGCCAATCACATGAATTTTTGGGAAGATATTCTCTGTGTATTATGTGTAGTAACAGTATTTACTAAATGTAGTTCTTCTCAGAAGCTTTTTTTGGGAAAAGAGAGAGGCTGGGAGCACAGAAGCACTTGTGTTTAATGCTGACTTCTTTATTCCATGGGTTCCTGCAGTCCATGACTGTTACTGGACAACGTGGTGTTCAGCCAAAGGTTGAACCTGATGATCTCAGAAGTCTTTTCCAACCTAATCAGTTCTGTGAATTTTTTTTTTCTCAATTCTCTCTTAAATTTTTAGATCATCTCTGCCTTCTAATTTGGAGATAAGACAACTGGAGGATGGGACTGAGGGAGTATTTGCTCTGACTCAGCTGGTGAAACGTACCCAGTTTGGCCCCTTTGAATGCAAGAGAGTTCTCAAGCTGGAGAAAGAATCATATTTTCCCCTGAAGGTAAGACACAGAATTTGTAAAACAATAAATAGCAAGGAGTCAGTTTTACCTGTGATGAATTAATGCTAACACCATGGAAACAAAGATATGTGAAGGGGGATTATTTGGAATATCTTTTAGGTGTGCCCTCTAAGAGATGAGCTAAACAAATATTCTCTGGGCAAGGAGCAGAGGAACCAAACTAGAAGCTCGGTTCTTTTAATGACTCTCTTCAATTTGATTGAATTTGCCTAATGAGCCACATATGCATTAGGTTTATGGAACATGCAGAATAAGTGGGGCTTTTTTCTGTGTTGCATTTGTTTTATTCCTCTCTTGACAAGTTTTGGTAGGAAAAATGCTACATTAAGAATTGAATTCAGTCTTAGTTTCCACCAATACCTAAGTCAGAAGTAAAGATTCAGAAATGTGCCTTGGGCTGATGGCTGTTTGGATACCTTCCCACTCATGTATGCAGTAAGTTTTTGGGAAACTGGTGGCTGTAGCAAGAATTCTTGGGATGATTTTGTTCAGTTTGTTCCCATCTTGCTCCTGTCTGTCTCTCTGAGGTTGTCTGTCTCATCTGGAAGTGTGACTAAGTGAAAGATGCCCGATGCAAGACTTCGTTCCCTGATATCCATTGAAAAGAAACCACTGCAAAAGCAGATTTTCTTTTTCCCCTTAGCTTCCTATCACTTCTCAGGGTTTTTATTCCGTGCACATTTTGCTTGGCAGGTGTTCCAGAAGGAAGGGCCCCTGGTGTATTTTGACACCACCAACGAAGATGATTGCAACTGGATGATGATGGTGCGCCCAGCCACCGAGTATGAGCATCAAAACCTCACTGCCTTCCAGCATGACAATGACATTTACTTCACCACCTGCCAGGACATCCCCCCGGGAACTGAGCTGCGAGTGTGGTATGCAGCTTTTTACGCCAAAAAAATGGAAAAGCCAATGCTGAAGCAGGTCACTAGTGTTGCCAATGGTATGTGTGGGGGCCTTTCTTCCTTCCTAAGGGCCCAGTGCTGCCAGGGGCTGATAGTCCCTGGCTGTTGGAGTTGACAGTGCTGTTTATCCAGTAGGCTCTTATCCTGCAGAGTCAGGCCAGCCTGCACACGTGGCTGCCCTGCAAGAGGAAAGTGTAGATTCTTCACCGTGATACAGCTAGGTTTTTTAAAGCAGGTGGCCTAATTAATGGTTCAGCCTCTTCAGAGTGGACAAACTGGATAAACAGTCCTTAACTAAAGATTTGGTGGTTATATCAAAAGCATTTCTGGGTAGAACAGCAAAGGAGCCCAGTTATCAGAGAAATCTGTATGGAGATTTCCTAAAGAAGCCATTCTTCACTTGCAGTGAAAATGGTTTTGTTTTGCACAGAACTGTTACACAGTTCTAAAAAACTAGATTTGTCTTAAGCAGCCTCACATGGGACCCACTAGAGTAAGATCCACATGGCTGTGCATTGGAAAGAAGGGCAGCTGATACTCTAGAATCTGAATTAGAATTGCCACAAATTCCAGTGTTTTCCCCTTTGTTTGGTCCTACTTTTTCCATTTGTACAGCTGAAAGGCAAGGTGTTTTAGCATTTCAAGGGTGTTTTCTTCCTGCTCTTGAGCTGGGAGTTATTACTGTTCTGCCCTGGATGTTATTACTGCTCTGCTGGGTATAATTTGGGGTGACAAATTTGGGGAGAGGCCGTTGCCACCATTGTCAGCTTTATGGCTGCCCTTGATCCTCAGCAGAGTCTGAAGTGCCACAGCTGAATCAATGCAGTTGACATGTTTCTGAACTCTGAGGTATTTCCAGTTGATATTAACTGAGAGATTTCATCTTTTCCCTCTTTAGTTTAATCTGTTCATGTATTTTTGTGGGGTTATGGGTATTTAAAAAATACTGTTGAAGTATGCCCTGCTCTCTCTGTTCAGCACTTCACGGTACACTCCAGAATATTCAAGGCACAGTGGGTGAGATGCAGGTATAAGAATGGTTAAAATGGTTACATGAAAACGTTACATGAGAATGTTATTTGCAGGCCTGTTACAGAATAGAACTTTCTGACTCTGGTTACTGCCTTCAGCACAGAGCAAGAGTCAAAGGGTCTGGGCAGTAAAGGAGATGAACTCTTTTTCCTCTTCACAGATACATCCTTGGTAGCGATGGAATCTGATAAAGAGGGGAGTAATAAGGTCTCTTCACAACCTTCATCTGCTGTCTTACCTCATAAAAAATCCAAGAAATCCAGCATATTAGCAGCTGATCCAGCAGGTATGCAAAATTACACTGCCCTTAAGGGACATAGAGGACAAATACAGGTCTGCAGAGCTGTTAGGTGTAACACTCCTACACATGTTTTATGGATATGTAACATCTGGCAAATACTAACCTAGAGAGGATTTGAAAGCCTGAATTTTTCTTTTCATTTTCATGGGCACAGTGCTTAAAGTACATACACAGGTTAAAAAGAGACAGAGGGAGCAATAAACTTTTAGGCAGATTATTTTCATGAGAACCACAAGTGCTCCTGACTTTGGAGGTGGTGGGGTGGAGGCAGTCCCCAAGAAAATACTCATTCTGCCTGTGCAAAGCGTAAAAATTCAAGTGATCAGGCCAAGTTCTAGAAGAAAACATTTCAAATGTTTGGAAATGACAAGAACACTGGCCATCCCCAGATTACAATAATACCACAGTATAAGCCACTATTAGAGTTCAGACTGTTCTAAATTACAGAAACTCAAATTTAAATAAACTTACAAGCAATGCACAGCCTCTTGGCAGAGAGCATATGGCTGAGGAAATATCTGGTACTGTCACAGGAACTCTGTCCCAAAGATTCAGTACAAAGCAGTGCTCCCCCCACCCAGTCTCCGCTGAGTGGAACAGTGAAATTAAGAACCCACTTAACACAAATTTCAAAAAGTACACTCAGAGTACACAAGATCAAAAGAAAACCATTCTAGGTCTGCTCTTTGAGAGGTTATCTTTTTAAACTTTGCTTAGTAATAGTAAAAGTAGTCAGGAGGAAAGGAAGGGAGTTGTTGCAGACATGTACAGAGCAACTGATCAGAGGATCCATTTGTCAGCTTGGGTTCTGTCACAGCTAAATTGTGAAGTTGACTGGAGAGTTGTCTTTCAGTTTGGCATTATTGATTTTTCCAGAGGTAAAATGAAGAATTGGAACAGGCCTTCCTACATCCTTCACCCTACTGCCTGAAAGTCCAGCTTCAGTAGAAGCAAAATGCTGCCTATTGTATTTTGGGAACCCTGAGGTGATCCCACTGATGAGGTGTTTTGGTGCTTCTAAAACAAAATTTTCTTTGGATTCTATTTCCCCCAAGTCATGCCAAACAGTTGTCAGTTGTCAGATCCTTGGTTCCAAGTCAGCCAGGTTGCCCTGCAGCTGCCCTGGAAGCCTGAGGAAGTGGGAACTTAAAAAGGACCTGGCTCTTCCTGACAAACCAGTGCAAGGAGCAAGGGAAGTGCAGAGTCAGGCACAATTAACTTACACAGCATCTTAGTTTGCTGCTTTTGTCCTCCTGGACAGAGCCCTCAAGAAGTTCTTTGTGTAGCCTGTGAAGAAGGAATTTTTGTTGCTGTATTACCAAATAATTTCTTATTAATTTATTTATTGCAGCATGGATGAGATCACCCCTCTGTAGTGCAGAGTGTTGAGTGTATCTTGTAACAGGCTCTGCCTCAGAGAATCCTTTTTTTTTGGTTTAAGAGCCAACACTAAAAAGAAGGAAGACCTTTACTGTCCCTTTACAGATGGAGTCCTCAGGCAGAGAGAGATGAGCTGACATGTAATGATCATCCAGTAAATCTGTGGCAAAAACTGAGGCACAGTTCAAATTCCCTGTGCTGCCATTTACTACCCTGACTTCAATGTCATCCTCCTCCTCTGCAGGAGAAGTCTTGTACACTGGGATATTCAGCTTTTTGTGTGCCAAAAAAATCTCTGAATCAGTCCAGATTTATCAGATCCTCTTGACAAATCCAAATACATCATCTAAGGACTGAAATACAAAGGACTGTGAACAGAGTAACTCTTCCTATTTTATTTTTTTTTATTCCAGTTTCCTTTTTGCGCTAATTTCTTCATTTTCTTTACCTTTCTTGAGCTGATGTGTTAATTAAAGTATTAGTATGGTTGATTTCATAGCACATCTAATTAATGAAACTGCTCAAACCCGCGTTTTCATTATCCTCACCCTTAGTTCCATTAATCCATTAATTCTTAGTCTGCAATGCCCTTCACAGAGGGCAAGGAGCTTTCTCCTGCCTCTGTCCTCAGCTAACCCAGAAAAAGACTGATAATTAGTTTTAAAGGTGCTAAAAATTGCTTTATGTCATGCCTTTTACGAACACAGTTCTTTAGAAAGTGATAAAGGAGCCCTCAGGATTTTACAAGGGCACTGATGCTCTCTCCTGGCATCATTTTTATCTTCTGGTAGTTCAGCTCTTCATGTTTGGAGAATCCTGAAATCGTTCCCCAGGGGCTTCTTGCTGCTCAAATTGTACCTTTTGATATTCAGGGAGTTACTGCAAGATAAACAAAGCTACAGGGTTTACCACCTTCCCATTTTCAAAGCTTTTCAGTATTTCTTGTTGTGATTTAGTGAACACTCCAGAAGGCAGTGGAGCAGCAGAAGCAAAGCCCAACCAGTGGACGTGTAAAGTGTGTTCATCTGCTTTCCAAGAGCCCCAGCTGTTGACAGGTAGGAAGTGCTAGAAATTTATGGGAGAGCACTGAGAATCAGCAGAATTCTGTGAAACCACGCACCATCCACAGTGCAGTGAGATAAAAGCTTTAAATTTTGTGTTCCTTTTAGGAAAAGAGCAGTAGGGAAGGTAGAACAGGGATATTTTGGATGTTTTGATCATGGCAATGTTCAATCTCTGGACAAACAACTGTAATGTTGAATCTAGAAGAAATAAAACTGTGATCTAGAAGATGATGTGACTGTCAGGAAAATCTAGTATAGGGAGCTGCATGAGCAGTGTCAAGGTCAGTGATGCAGGTTATACTTTGTGATATTGTCCATCTGGTATTTATGGCAGATTTACTAAGGGTAATGAAATACATATTTTTTACTGCATTTCATTTGCATCTATTTTATGCAGTTTTCAAAAGAACTTAAAATTATTTAGAAGCTTTGGCCATTTGATGAATCATTTTTGAAAAGGGCACTTAGGTCAGTAAAGAACTTGGGAAAAACATACCCATTATTAGAAAAAACAACTTTTTACTGTGGTATCAGCAAATCTCCTTAAAAATTCAATTCTCGTGACTGTTTAATAAACTGTAGGCTTTGATTTATGAAGGTATTGTGACTACTTTTGAAATAATTTGAAGTAAGTCTCTGCAAAGTGAATTGTATCTGACAGATGGGCTTCAGCTAGTTCCATTTGAGTATTTTAAGGATAATTTCTTCCATACTCTCCTGTTCTTCCCTATCCCCCCAGAGCACTTGCTGAGTCACCTGGAACAAGCCAAAGGTGCCCCCCCAAGCAGCCAAAATGATGCTGAGAAAGCAGCAGAGGCTGTGCCAGCAGACCAACCAGTGGCAAGTGATGCAGCCAGTGCCAGCACAGACTCAAGGAGAAAGGCCAGGAGGGAAAGAAAAGCCAAAACAGCAAAAGTGGAAACACCTCTTGTCATTGATGAAGAGAAAGATTCTGCAGGTAAAACAGAAATCTAGAAAATGCTATGGAATAGATCTGCTTATGCATCTGTGACAATGCCTTTGCAGAAAGGCCTAAAAAGCAGCAGAGACAAGAAGGAGGTTTTTGGTTAGATCACCAAAGCTGCCAATTGACTAGTTTTGTTCGTTATTTCTGAGGGTTATTTCTGAGGGCATGAATGCAGCACTGACACTCAGACACCTTCATTCTTCTGTGATGGCTTGTAGAGAGCCCCAGAGAAACACAGGGCAGTGGTTATGAGAACTGCAATAAGGAACAAGGAGAGGGAACATCCTTCCTCTCAAGAGGACAAATTCTCTCTCTACCTCAAGTTTAGTTTAGAAAGGGCTTTACCTTCCTTGAAGAGATGTTCTGATAGGAGAGTTCATGATGCTTGGTCAACTGACCCTTCAGTAATAGCTTGGAAAGGTAAGAAGATAGAAAAAGGTGAGAGGTCCCTGCCTGTGGCAGGGGGTTGGATTCGATTTTAAGAGTCTCTTCCAACCCACACTGTTCTATGATTCTTTGAATGTGTTTGTGGACAGTTGATTTGTGCAGTGCCACATCTTATTACAGGTTCTGCATTTGAGGTTTTACTTCCACCTGTCTACATTACTGCTGTATTTTTTTCTTTGGTGTGTGTGCAGTGGAACGTGTGGCTGACGCTGTCACCGAGGTCCCTCCAGAGGAGGTGGCCCTGCCTCCAGCTCCAGAAGAGAGGATTATGGATCTGGTTTTAGGAAAGATGCCCAGCAGCACAAACAGCATCAGCTCAGTGACAAAGTAAGTGTTCTGGGGTGCAGAATTTCCTCTTAGTTGTAGCTAAGATGATGTATCAAGCAACAGTTCTGCTCAACTTCTGGGCCCACAGATGCTCTTTTTAATCAGCATAAAATTGTGTGATGCTGCTGCTGCTTCAGGAGGTGATTCTTAGTGCCACTTGTACACTGGTAGGATTTTGGAACATAACATAAATGAAAATTTCTTTTTTCATCATGGTACGGCTTTTATTCAGTGTGTTTCCAAAAGCCTCCTGCAGCTGCAAGGTGAAATTTGCTCCCATTGAATGTCAGTGATAAGACAGGCAAAGAGATTTTTTTTCTTTCAGAATATGTTAATCATTATTATTCAGTCTTGCTTGTCATCTTAGCTCATGAATGACTTCATGTTGATTTTGCATGTGATACTCTAGATTTGGAGCAGTAGGAGGGTAAAACTTCACTGTAACAGAACCTCAGGGAGACTCTTAAATATCACATGATTAATTCTGATTCTTTTATGTCTTTTTGTCTTGGTAAAATTGGCCCTTTGAATTTTTTTTTTTTTTATAATAGAGCACTCCATTTTTATGAATTAGCTAGTAATGGTATATATTGAAGTCCTTAGCAGAAGCAGAGCCATCAAAAAGGCATTTCAGCAGGTGGTTATGCTGGGAAATGGCACAGTGCTGCTTGGCACCCTGCTGCCCTCTGCCCAAATACAGCTTTTACATGAGGGCTGCCAAGCTTCCTAACCTGAGATAGTGCTGATGTTTTCAGAGCAGAACAGATCCTTTCTGTTCCTCTGAGGGGCCTGCAAAGAGAATCTCTGCTGCTGCTTTTTGCCTCATTGGTTCTGGGTGAGGAAAATTTGGAGTGAGTGACATCTGCAGCTTCCAGGGGGTGGCCAGGGGGGCACCTTGGAGCTCGGGAAGCTCCATCCAGACCCCCTCCCTCCTGCCGGGAGCTGAATTTAATACTCCTCTAGCTTGTGCCAGCTGGTGGAATTCTGTTGCAACCTGTGGGATAGCTTTCAGTCCCTGCCTTTCTCTCTAATCCAGTAGGTTTGCTCATCACCAAAACACCATGTCCCTCAAAAGAAGTTTCATTCTCTCCAGTAGACACGGGATTCGGCGGAAGCTGATAAAGCAGCTGGGGGAGCACAAGAGGGTCTATCAGTGCAGCATCTGCAGTAAGATCTTCCAGAACAGCAGCAACCTCAGCAGGCACATCCGTTCCCACGGTGGGTTGGCTTTCCCTTGCCCTGGGCATTGATTCTGTGTCTTGCTTCCACCTTTGAGTTAAACAGCAGGGCTCGTTTTTAGGTTTTGAGATACGTATTTATAGGCGAGCTGGTTGTGCTTTTTTTCTTTCTTTTAACTCTGTCTAGGAAACTATTTTAATTTTTCAGATCAAGGCATGAGAAGATAATAGTGCAAAATTGAAGTTGAAAGTAGTTAAAATTTGAATTAGTTACATCTTTAAAATGAGGGCAAGGATGTGATGTTTTTTCCAAAGCTCTTATTGCCTTTAAATATATACATAATTATCACACCCACCTTCACAGGCACATGGGTAACCCAGCTGTGGAAATGTCAGGTGAATGTTTTTCCACCTGTAATCTGCAGTTCCAGGGGCCTGTGTCCTATTCTAAGGGTTCCATTAAAAAAATCGTCACTGAAAAGGGGTGAGGGAACTAAAGAAAAATTGTTGGAAATGGTTAAAATCCACATCTTCTGAATTACTAAATTTTTTGTCACTAGCCTGTTTGTTTGCAGTTGCATGTGCTTTGGTTTCCCCTGCCTTGCCTGGAGTTGGTTATTATCAATCACTGACTACTTCCCTTTCATCTTGGTTGATCCCCTCAGGTGACAAACTGTTTAAATGTGAGGAATGTGCAAAGCTGTTCAGCAGGAAGGAGAGCTTGAAGCAGCACGTTTCATACAAGCACAGCAGGAATGAAGTGAGTGAAGGGGCTCTCAGGCTCTTGCAGGGTTTATGTGGAAAGGCACAGTGACATTCCAGGTGTGAGCTGGGCAGCTCCATGTGAGCAGGTATCCCATGTGAGTGAGATAGGATAGAGAGGCGGTGCTGACATCTTATCTTAGAATAATTGATGAATTTGAAATGTGCTTTTGAGCATGTGCAAGCCCTTTTCCTATAGAAAAATGCTTTCAGGCATCACTTCCAGCAAGACAGGCTGGAATTAGCTGGACCTGCATGACAGAGAAGTGAGATCTGACTTGAGTTAGGCTGCTAAATAGGATTGTTCTGTTCTTGTTTGCTTGTCCTGTTTCATTTCTCCCCACTTATCATTCCTTTAATGTGTGAACTCTGCCTTTGAATGCTACTGCCATAGAAATATTAAACATACCTGTAGTGGCACCTTATTTGTGAAAATTTCCATTGTTGCTTAGCACCAGGGTCCTTAACTCTCAGATTGCTGCCACCTCTTCTGGAAGATGAGTCAGATCACATCTTGCTTCTCAAACATTCTGTGTGTGTGTTGGACCAGGGGAACATCAGGGAAACTGCTACATCCACACAGGAGCAGAGTCTTTGGAGTTTTTTTATAGCTCAGATGTAGGAACATGACAGGATGATACAGCATCAGCATTTTGCACCACTGTGTAGTTAAATGCTCTTTTGAAGGAATAAAAATTGGAGAGGACAGAAAACAGAAAAAGTATTTGAGATTTAGAATTTCCCTGTCAGATGTGACTTGGCTTTTCCTGTTTGTGATCCTCAGGTGGACAGTGAGTACAGGTACAAGTGCACCACGTGTGAAAAGGCCTTTCGGATAGAGAGTGCGTTGGAATTCCACAACTGCAGGACAGGTGAGGATGGATAACTGTTCCTTCCATCTCTGCTCCATTCTGGGAGAATGTCCCCAGATCCATCTCAGCAGAGAAACTACAAAAAGGGAGTAGAGATTTAGGTTTTTGTCATCATCACAAGAAGCAATCTGTTTTTTTTTTTAATATGAAAAGTGTAACCAACAATCTGTAGAACAACACATCCACTTAGGAATTGGATTTTTTTAGTATCTCCAGCTCACCTGCGTAATATCCTCACTGGTGTTTCCTTTGTTCACAGATAATCTGTCACCATCTCTGTTTAACTTTTTTCCCTGAAACTTAAGTTCCACCTCACTCCTCTGAAACAGAGGAACTGGAAACAGGACCAGTATTAGTGGTAATTTGCAGTTTTCTGGGATTACAGTTTTCTTCAGATTTCTCCAGCTTTATATTTGCTGTAGTCTCCAAATATTTTTTTCTTAGTATCACTCCAACTTGTCTTTTTCTCCTGTAGTCATCCCTTGTGGTTATTCATATTATTTATGCTGTGATCTTATGCCCAGAAAATTACATCCTGGTTACTTTTATGGCCCCACAATAATGTCCAGTGCAGAATCACCCAGGTAATTGCCCTTAGAGTATAGTGATGGATTACATGTTCAAAACCCAAATCCAACAGAAGGACCACCTGTGTCACCAACATACAAAACCTGTTTTCAGCTGTAAAGAGCTGCATGGTTTCTCTTGCTTACAGATGACAAGACATTCCAGTGTGAGATGTGTTTCAGATTCTTCTCTACAAACAGCAACCTATCAAAACACAAGAAAAAGCACGGGGATAAGAAGTTTGCATGTGAGATCTGCAATAAGATGTTCTACAGGAAGGATATCATGCTGGACCATCAAAGGCGGCACTTGGAAGGTAAATTTACTGCAGATCAACCTCGTTATTTCTCTTGGAACAGCAGTGGAGGTGGGCAGGTTAAGGAAATGATAGTGTGCATTAGATTCTTCTGGATGGTGGCTCTCTTTTTTTTTGTTATCAGTTACCTGGTCAAGAGTGTCAAATTTCAGCAAAATTCAGTGACATTTATGAAAAATAACAGTAGTGGGCCCAGTGCTGTTAACAGTCATGTGGAAGCTGCATGGCTTATTATGCAGCAGTTTAAACTGGCTGATTTTAATTATATATTTTTCTTTCTTTGCATCCTGTTCTTCCCTTTGTAAAATTTGTGTGATAATTTGAAAATCTGAAGGCAGAGTGTTAACTTGCCATGTACAGCAGAGAGTGACTACTATTAAATTCAGTGTCAGTGGCATGTTATCTTTGAAACACTTGAGAACATATGAAAAGGAGATTATGAGAGTGTACTGTTCAAAATGTCAAGCATCTAAGGATATTACAGATACTCAAAGACTGGAAGAAGTTGGTTAATTGCTCAACGTGTATTAGAATGTGGTAAAACCAAAAGTGATTTTTTAAAAAGCAGCCAGATTATCTATTTTGTGTCATGAACCAGAGGACAAGGGGGTGTATGACCCTGGCAGTGTCTCATTTTTAGCTCTCACAGAAGAGCAGGAGCCCTCTGCCCTCCTGAAAGTAGCAGAGAAAGAGGTCTGAAATCCTCTCTGGGCATTACAGCTGATGCCGGATGGTTGCCTCTTTCCTTAGAGACTTCTTCTCCTCTTTTTCTTAGGGGGAATTTCTGGGCCAGATACCAGATTGAAGTGCCAAGGCCTGCTAGATCTGCCTGTTTCCTTGTGTTGACAAAAATGTTTTTTTGACAAAAGTGATTTCAGACACTTTACAGTTGGTTTAATAACCAGTAAGCCATAATGCATCACTTTGGCGGACTGCTTCTATATTCTTAAAACACACTTTTAATGTAGAAATCACCCTTCTGTTAGCAATTAAACCCTGCCTTGAGGCCATTCCCAGTGTTTCACTCTTCTTCCCAATCTCCTCCTGAAAAAGGCCTGCAGGCTGGAGTGGAAAGCCATGGTTTATTTCTTGTTTTGTTTTTTTTTTTGATGGGGACTG
Source organism: Brachypodius melanocephalos (assembly GCA_013398615.1). Lineage (NCBI taxonomy): Eukaryota > Metazoa > Chordata > Aves > Passeriformes > Pycnonotidae > Brachypodius > Brachypodius melanocephalos. The sequence continues at coordinate 12,659,651 of VZSR01000920.1, forward strand.
CTGTGTTAAGGGGTGAGGCGTGTGAAGAGAGAAGACTTTGAGCACAGCACGGAGAGCATGGTTCGCTACAAGAAGGAGCCCTCGGGGTGCCCCGTGTGTGGCAAGGTAGGAGCTTGTGCCAGGTGTGCCGTGAGAGCCTCTGCATTGTAGCTCCGGGGGTGCTGCAACTCAGCCTTCAGAGGAGAAAACTGAGGGGATTCATCCATACATTTGAATATCTCCAGGATATCTCAGAGGATGGTGCCAGACTCTTTTCGGTGTGCTCAGCAATGGCACGAGGAGCAGTGGCCATGAAATGAAACACACGAAGTTCCACCTCAACATGGGGAAGAAATTCCTCACGTTGAAGGCGGCAGAGCCCTGGAAGAGCTGCCCAGGGAGGGTGTGGAGTCCAGTCAGGACATTCCTCTTCAAACACCTGTAGCTCTGTTATTTATCCAAGCCCACTGCAGCCATGGATGGTGGGAGCTGTTAGCACAAAGATAAAAGTGCATTTCAGGCCTGAGCTTCCCTCAGGACATGCAGCACAATGTGGAGTGTCACATGGCCACTGTGTGTGTCAGTGGAATCTCATGGCTTATGTTATTTAAAATGGAGCTTTTCTGGCTGGTTGTAAACAGCTGGAGCTGACTGTATGCATTGGGAATCCTCTTCCATAGGGATTAAAAGTGAATTCATGGTGTAGTCATGGCATGGTTGCATTTGAATGCTCAACACTCATGATCTTAAGTCGCTGTTGTCACAAGGACTGTGGGTTTAACTTGTGATTTTATACATGTTTAATGATTCATGGTGCAAAAGGTACTCAAGAACTCTTAAGCTGCTGTGTAGGTCTCTGGTTTTGATGCTTTGGATATGTTTCATATCAGCCAATGTAGATTTTGTGGCTCTATCTTTTTAGAGGTAGATGCAACATTTGTGATTCAAAAGACACGTGTTTAAATGTTTCAAATTCTGCTCTATGTAATTCTGCTGGAGCTTTTTTGGAAGTCCACCCCTGGTGAGTGGCTAGTTTCAGTCAATTCCTTGGAGCTGTGCCATACCAGTGGATTTTGCCATGCCAGCAGTTTCGAGGCTGGCTGGCTAACAGGAGCTTCTGCATGTTTCTGGCCAGAATGAATAAAAAAAGACAGTAAATGTGTTCTATGCTCTCCATGGGATAGATTACAAAGAACTGTAGTCCTGCTGGATGTGATCCAAAAATCTTTCCTTCCTTCTCTTTTCCTTTTAGGTGTTTTCATGTAGGAGCAATATGAACAAACACCTTCTAACACACGGAGACAAGAAATACACGTGTGAGATCTGTGGACGAAAATTTTTCAGGGTGGATGTGTTGAGAGATCATATTCATGTCCATTTTAAGGTAATGTAATTATCTTATAATGTAATGTATTACTACATTACTACCTGTAATGTAGTAATCAATTAGAGAAGGCAGATTGTTTTGCCAACACTGAATTATAAAGAATTAAATGAAATTAAAAGGGAATTGTATCACTCAGTGGTGCTCATAAAGATGCTTTTATTGATGTAATATTGTACCAGCTGAGTCTCTTTACATTAAAACTCCTTTTATATGCAGAAAAATTAGTTGTTTGAGTAAGATATTCCTTATGTGGCCCTGGACAGAGAAACTCTGGATTGAATAAAGCAGGAGGATATTTTAAATAAATAATATTACAACAGTTAATGCAAAGCCATCTGCATGGCAGCAAAAGGTGAGCAGGCCTTACTTTTTGAAGAAATTTAATCTATTAAAATATTCTTTCCCACTCTGCACAGGACATAGCCCTAATGGATGATCACCAGAGGGAAGAGTTCATTGGTAAAATTGGAATCTCATCAGAGGAAAATGATGACAACTCTGATGAAAGTGCAGATTCAGAGCCTCACAAGTATAGCTGCAAAAGGTGCCAGGTAGCTTTAAATACTTTCAAATTAACTTGTTTTGGGACGGGGGAGAGAGTGGAGGTTTCTATAAACCATTCAGAATTTTAAATGTCATTAAGAGCTCTCAAAGAGAAAGCCAGCTCTCAGGTTTATCTTCTGCAGTGCTGTTACCTCTAATCTGTGAACTGAGGCTGTTCTGTAAGAATTGAGATGGTGTCCAGCGAGGAGGATGATGAGCACTTGAAAAAGGAAAGACAGATCCATTCACTTTTTCCTGTGAGGGAGAAAACAAGCAAAGCTGGAGGAAGGATCAACAAAAAAACACTGACATCTCAAACTACCTTTAATTATGTGCAACTTAAAATAGTTACAGCATTTCTGATTGCTAGAGTCCACAAACTGATGAATTTTTATGAGGTCAGAAGGTTCTTTAGTGGATACCCAGTTTGGAGGAGTAAAACTGCTGCTTATGTTCAGTGTGACTGCTTACTCTTGCCCTACTCCATTACTAACAGGATGATGTTGGAAGTGCTGCTGGAATGTAGTTCACTCAGTTGTCAGCTGAGAGAGGAAGGTGTTTTAAACCTCTCACTGTGTGGCTTTTGCCATTTTCTGAAGAAATAAGGGGTTATTAAGGGCTCTGTGCCCTTCCTGGGTGAGCACACTGTGCCTGGGCAGGTGTGGTGGAAAACCAGTCAGTGGTAACAGCAAAATTGACACAGGGACAGAGGATTTTTGGTTGTTCAACCACTGAATTGACCCCTGGAAATCAGAGCTTGTTTCACAGCCCACACCTAATGTGATGAAAGTTCTTACTTTATCTTCATTTTAAGGCCTTGAGATAATAATATTTCAATTTTCTTGTCTGGGAGCTGGTTTAAAGTGCAAACTGATTTTAAGTTTGTGTCAGTAAACATGTGAAGGTGTGGTGTCACAGCAGTTCATCATGTGCTTGCTTTCATTGTGCTGATTTTCCTGCCTGGCACTTCATGGGTACATAAACCATATAAAACTGTGTACTTCCAAGTGAGGGCAGTTGGTCCATGCAAATCAAGAAGATCTTTTTGGAAGCTGGGGTTTTTTTTAGTGCTCTTCCAGGTGTTTGTGAAGTAAACAGTTGTGTAAGGGCATAGCTGTGGGAAATGAAATTTGATGTGAGGAGATGGGGGCACTGAACAGCCAAAGGGAGAACAAATACAGATAACTTGGAGAAATCTCTCTTCTGAGCTCTTAAAAAATCTTTTTTCTGGTCTCAAAGTACACCTTCACCAAGCTGTGCAGTGCTGTTAGAAATGCCCTGACCAGTTTCAGAATTGGAGCAAGAGACCATGTCATTATGGCACTTCACCCTGGCATGCTGGAGCATATCTGGATATGCTGGAGCACATCTGGATGTGCACATCTGGAGCTCAGTAGTGCAGCACCTGTCTGTTGTAGCTGCAGCATTTGCAGGAGCTGAGCCGGAGTCACTGCCCTGCAGAGCCTGGAAAATCCAACCCTTCAGGAGCTGCTGACAGTGCAGGCAGGAGCTCGCCGTGCCCCTAGAGCCCAGCAGACATTTTCTCCATCTGTGATGTCCTCACTCTTAGAATCACAGAATAAGCTGAGTTGGAAGGGACACTCAGGGCTCACTGAGTGCAGCCCCTGGCTCTGTGCAGCCCCAAGAATCCCACCATGTGCCTGAGAGCGTTGTCCAAACGCTCCTTGAGCTCTGTCTTGCTGCGGTGCCCAGAACCTGGGGAGCCTGTTCACTGCCCAGCCACCCTCTGAGGGAAGAACATTTTCCTAATATCCAACCTAAACCTGCCCTGACACAGCTTCAGGTCATTCCCTGGTGTCCTGTCACTGTCACCACAGAGCAGAGATCGGTGCCTGCCCCTGCTCTGCCCCTCACAAGGAAGTTGTGACTGCACTGAGGTCTCCCCTCAGTCTCCTGCAGGGTGAACAGACCAAGTGCTCTCAGTGGCTCCTCACCAGGCTTCCCCTCCAGACCCTTCACCATGTTTGTAGCCCTCCTTTGGACATTCTCCAGTAGTTTGATACCATCTCTGTACTGTGGTGGCCAAAACTGCTCACAGTGCTCAAGGTGAGCTGGTGAAAGTTAAACGTGGCTGTTCCTCAGTGCACGAACAACTTCAGGTCCTCTTCCTGTGCAGAAGTGGAGACACCATCTTCAGCTAGAGAAAAGAGTGAACTGATGCCCTGTAGCAACATATTTGTAACGTCCAAAGAGTTTCAGGCCTAAGTCCAGCTGCTACAGGTTTTTCATCCTGTGGCACATGGGATATTTATGTGGTACATAAGTGGTACATGGGATATTTATGTCTGCTCTATGTTACGTGGTCATTGCAGTGCCCGAGGACTTTTTTCCCCCTTCCATTCACTATTTTTTCATTCCCCAGCTGACCTTTGGCAGAGGGAAGGAGTACCTGAAGCACATCATGGACGTGCACAAGGAGAAGGGTTATGGCTGCAGCATCTGCAACCGGCGCTTCGCCTTGAAGGCCACGTACCACGCGCACATGGTCATCCACAGGGAGAACCTGCCCGACCCCAATGTGCAGAAGTAAGGCTTGTTCCACTCAGGAGAGCTGTCTTCTTGGAGTTCCAATGGTTCTGCCACCTGGGGTGCTCTTAGGGAATTTGGCTGTGCTAAAATAGCTGTGAAATGGGGGTTAAAATGTTTGTGACAAGCTCAGAATGCGTGTCGCCAGTGATTGGCTTCACAGAGAGGGATGAGTCAACAGCCCCCCAGTTTGGGCTTTACAAAGTATGAATCAATGATTTTATTGATTTTATTGATTCAATGATAATATTATTTTTATTATAAATCGATGATTTTAATAAATATTTTTGAAAAAAAATTGAGTGTATCGCAATGCCAGACTGCTCCAGCCTTGCAGTCAACTTGGGGGTTTCATAAGGCTCATTTAGAACAGCTTGTGCTTCAAGGAACTTTTATAGTAATTAGTCTTAGCAAATGAAATACACTTAGTGACAGAGATGCCTGAGGATCACCTGTGCCTCAAGAGAAGAATCAAAGTTTTTGGTCTCTTTGGTTTCAGATACATCCATCCGTGTGAAATCTGTGGGAGGATTTTTAACAGTATAGGAAATCTGGAAAGACATAAGCTTATACATACAGGTAAAAATGTTGTGTTTCTTTGTAATTACCAATACTAAAGAGAAATTTCTGTGTTCCAATTCTGTATGGCAATTTCTGTTGCCAGTGCCTGACTTTTTTTTTTTTTTTTTTTTTTTTTTTTTTTTTTTTTTTTTTTTTGCTAGAGGATTTTCACTCTACTTTACAATGAGACAGCTATAATATCTGTTCTTTTAGAGTAAACCAGTTTTCTAAAGCTGGTAATATTAATGAAGAGATTTGATCTCCAAATCCCTAGTTAATACGTTTGCAGGATTCACCCAATTCTGTATTCTGCATTCTGTTCTTCCCCAAATTCTTGTCCATGCTATCTTCTCACCATTACACAGGCTGAAACCTGCTATTGCAAAATCATTTTTAACAGCTCATTACTATTTCATGCTATTCAGTCTACTCCTACCTCAGGCTTTATCTTCTTTTTCTCACACAAAAAGCCAGCTTTTCTCTCTCTTCAGAGTCTTGTAGTTTAATTTGGGCTACAATATCCATGAAAGGTGTGGTTGTCAGCATAGGTGGGCTGTTGCCCTCTTAATTCACCACTTTAATCAATTTTTAGGAGATGCACATTACTCATTGACATTTTTTTTTGTTTATGTTGTCTTTTAAATTTATTTTCAAGGTGTAAAAAGTCATGCTTGTGAGCAATGTGGCAAATCATTTGCTAGAAAAGACATGTTAAAAGAACATATGCGAGTCCATGATAATATCCGAGAATACTTGTGTGCAGAGTGTGGCAAAGGTATGTCTGATGCCTTGTTTTCCATTCATTGTGATACTGAGTAGCAGGGAAATATCTGAATTAAAACAATTTCCATGCTGAGAATAGTGGCAGTGCTGTAAATCCTGCATTTTTGAGCGGTAGAAAATGTGTTAATCAGGAGCATTATGGTTACATGAGCTGCCCTAATTTGGTACAGTTTGGTTTCATGGCCCGTAAGACAACATTGATTTTAGTAACACTTGTTTCTGTCAGATTGAGGAATGCCTGATTTGAAGCACAAAAGTGAATGCAAGTTGATTTTTTTATTCTAGGCTGTTTACAGGCTTAAAAAAAAAATAGTTTCTCTCTGTAAGAGGCGTAAGAGTCAAAGTCACTTTGACTTTTTTAGTTTCTTGTGTTATAACTTGAACAAATCTGAGCTGGTATTTTAGTGAAAGGCAGTAGTAAGTCTGACACCTCTAAGGATGCTTTATCTGTGCTTGTCCCTGCTGTTTTGTTTCTCTGTCAATGATTACTCAGATGTTTTCCAGAGCTTTTTTTTCTGGAATTAAAATAATAACGATGAAGTGCATTGCTACATAAACAATTAAAAATATGCAACCGTGGACTCGCAGCAAATACAGAATAGAGCTGTTGGTTAACAAAATGAACCTGAGTTCTCCCCTGAAGGTGGGAGTGATGGACTAAGTGTCCTGTGCCTTGTGTCTCACAGGAATGAAGACAAAGCATGCCCTTCGTCACCACATGAAGCTTCACAAAGGGATTAAGGAATACGAGTGCAAGGAATGTCACCGAAGATTTGCACAGAAAGTCAACATGCTGAAGCATTACAAGAGACACACAGGTGAGGACCCCAAAGATGGACAAAAAGTTGCACTGAATCAGAGAAATGTTTCCCAAGAGAACTCTTACCTAGAACAGTCAAGACAGTATGACAAAAACTAATAAAATATGCTTGTTCTGCTCTTTGAAAAGTGAGAGTTTGTCCTGTCCTCAGCCAGGACTACTTGTTCTACAAATAAATGCAGTTTAGTTAGTTTCAAGCTGTGCTTTTTTTTTAGTTCTTGGTCAAGGGTAGCTCTACAGTGTTGGGTTTGTTTTAAGTTAGCATTCAGGTTGTGATTTCCCAAACCAAAATTTTACTTCCCACACTAGTTTCTCTGGGATTTATTTTCTGCTGGATATAGTGGAATGGTTTAGATAAAAATAGCTGGTGAAGCTGGACTTCTGCCTTTTTTTGTTTGTGATTTTTGGTTTTTTTAATGATACTAATACAAAACTCAGAATTGTCCCAGATACCTTGAGGCTGCTTTTCACAGGTGCCAAATGTGCTTTTCCTGCAGGAATCAAAGATTTCATGTGTGAGCTTTGTGGCAAGACTTTCAGTGAGAGAAATACGATGGAGACTCACAAGTTGATTCATACAGGTAAACCCTCAAAAAAACAATATCCAGCAAAAATACCTTAATTTAGCTCCTTAATTTTGATTTAGCCTGGCCAGTCTTGGAACTAGTGTTGCACATCCTGTTACCAAATCATCAGTTGTTGCTGTCGTTGAGGCGTTGGCAATCCGATGCTCATCCGTTGGGTTTCCTTCCTTCCCTCTGCCACCAGTAGGAAAACAGTGGACGTGTTCAGTGTGTGATAAGAAGTATGTCACTGATTACATGCTGCAGAAGCACATCCAGCTCACCCATGACAAGGTGGAAGCCCAGAGCTGTCAGCTGTGTGGGACAAAGGTTTCTACCAGGGCGTCCATGAGTCGACACATGAGGCGTAAACACCCAGAGGTGAGGGGGTTGGAGTGGTGGATTGTGGAATTATTTTTTTTATTTTTGTTTTAAAAGAGTATTTATGGCCTTCAGTGGCTTGAAAGGAATTACTTTCTTTCCCTCTCTTCTTTTTTTTCCTGTTCTTTTGGGCCCAATTTTAAGTAGTATCTGTGAAACATGGACTTTAATGAATCAACCATTTCACTGTCTGATTTTCAGTCCCTAAAAATGAAGTTCTTTTGATTATTTAAATCTCTTCTCTTCTTCTGCCACAGCATAAATATATGTTTTTTTCATGTTTTGTCTCCATCCATTAGTGAGTTTAATGGATTCTTTCTTTCCCCATTGTGTTCTCTGTATTCAGAAGTGATCTGAAAGAAGTGGTGAATAGAGAGGTGATGGCAGCATCTGCTGATGATACAAAATTATTCTCAGTATTAAAGATGAATGCTGACTGAAGAGAATCTAGATTAGAGGGAGGATGTTTTGTCTGACCCCAGTGGGGTTTTTTCTGTGTTCTAAATATTATGTTTCTCCGCAGAATTTCTTGTTTAGATTTGACTAAGTCTTGTCTGATCCCTTCGAGGCTTTTCAAAAATTTTTTAACTACCAATTTTTCATTAGCATCACTTTGCTGTTTTATCATGATCACTATGAAGGAAGTCAACAAAATGCTTTGTTTATTGATTTGTGGATTTAAAATGCGGCTACATATTCGAAATCCAGAGGGCAATTTGTCTCTATTCTTTGGTGAGCTGAGATATGTAGATTCGTCTGAAAATAATGAAGTAGGATACAGTTGATAGGTTTATAAATTGAAATGCTAACATAATACTTTTTTTTTCCCCAAACACATTGTTTTCTGTAGAATCCATCACATCCCAGAGGATTATGTTCTGTCTAGAATATGAAAACAGACATGTTCTTTTACTGTGTTTAAATTTTGCTGGATTTCAGCAAGAGGGAAAAGATAACATGCCAAAAGGTTATTTTAAAAAGCCACAGTTAACTCCCTGTGTTAAATACTATGTGTAAAGTGTTAGATTACCTCACTTTTGCTTGGTGATGGAGCTTCTTAGGGAAATGCTGTGCTGTTTGAGTAGTTTGCACTGCTGCAGTTCTGCAGCTGACACCTCTTTGTGTTCAGATCCTTTCAGTGAGGATTGATGATTTGGAACCTCTGCCAGAGACCACGACCATTGATGCCTCTTCAATTGGGATTGTTCAGGTGAGTTCCAGGCCTGCTGCAGGGTGAGGTGGGACATCACTTTTTGGGTACATAACATAGCTGGGCGTGGGCTGATGGGTGAGGAATGTGCTTTTTTTAGAGAGTCAGCCCCAGTGGAGCATGTCCAAGCAGCCACAAGCTGCTGATCACTGCTTGGTTGTATAACAGGCAGAATGTAATTACAGGGTGAGGTCTCAGTCCCTGGAGTCAGGATTTTGCTAAAGTTTGTTCCTTCGCTTGAGAACTGACAGTAAACCAGCTTCAGGTGATTGTCTCTTACTTGGAACCTCACTAAGCAAAAGGACTTGATGTTTTCTTTGGAAATGTGTTGCTCCAGCCGGAATTAGCCTTGGAACAGGGTGAACTACCAGAGGGGAAGCAGCACATAAAGACCCCTAAACGTGGCCAGAAACAAAAACAAAAGTCAGGTGAGGAGGAGGAAGCTCAAGTGCCTGAGGACCCTGCCTTCAATGAATACACAGAGAAGGAAGGTGAATTCACGGGGAATGTTGGAGATGAGACTAATTCAGCTGTACAGAGCATCCAACAGGTGAGCTGCAGGAGAAGGGTGATGGGTGGCATTGCTTAGAGGGATATTCTTTCTTTTGGTTAAAAAACATCACAAAAGAGTGGTTGGAACATTTGGAGCTGATTGGATAAATTGTGGTAATACAAAGATGGGTTTAAAAACTCAAGCAGTTGGACCAATAAGCTCCTCATGTTTATTTTCATTTAGTGTTAGCATCAGCTGGTTTGCTAGCTGGCTGAAGCTGTGGTTAAAAGAGTGAAAGTTAATTTGACTGTTTGTTCTGAATATTCCATATCTCTCTCTCCCATCACCATCTTATTTCTACACGTGGAAGTTGGCGAGTTCCAAGTTTCCTATGTTCCCATGTGTCCAGAGGAGGGCAACAGGGTGAAGGACTTGGAACACGAGCCCTGTGAGGAACAACTGAGGGAGCTGGGGTTGTTTAGCCTGGAGAAAAGGACACTCAGAGGTGCCCTTATCACTCTCTACAACTTCCTGAAAGGTGGCTGTGCTCAGCTGGGGTTGGTCTCTTTCTCCAGGCAACAACTGACAGAATGAGAGGATACAGCCTTAAGCTGAGCCAAGGGAAATACAGGTTGGATATTAGGAAAAGGCTTTTTACTGAAAGAATAATAAAATACTGGAATGATCTGCCTGGGGAGGTGGTGGAGTCACCATCCCTGGATGTGTTTAGAGAAAGACTGGATGTGGCACTGGGTGCCAGGGTTTAATTGAGGTTAGGGTTGGGTTGGACTCGATGATCTTGGAAGTCTCTCCCAACGTAGTGATTGTGTGATTCTGTGTGTGACTTCTCTTGCTGGCAGCATGTGAGCCCTCCAGCACTTCCCTGGTATTTGGTGCTCAGTTGGAAGCCATGAGGCTGAGGTCACCTTTATGTTTCTCCTCAGGTGGTGGTGACCCTCAGCGACCCAAACGTCACAGCCCCCTCCAGCTCGGTGGGGCTCACCAACATCACTGTCACACCCATCACCACGGCAGCTGGCACCCAGTTCACCAACCTGCAGCCCGTGGCCGTGGGCCACCTGAACGCCCCGGAGCGCCAGCTGCAGCTGGACAACTCCATCCTGACCGTCACCTTCGACACGGTCAGCGGCTCGGCCATGCTGCACAACCGCCAGAGCGACATCCAGCTCCCACCGCAGCCCGAGGCCCCCAACCCCCAGTCCGTGGCCCATTTCATTAACCTGACCACCCTGGTGAACTCCATTGCTCCCCTGGGGAGCCAGATCATGGAACAGCACCCTCTGAGCTGGAGGTCAGTGCCTCAGACTGATGTCCTGCAGCCCCCGGCGCCGGCCACGCCGCAGCAGCCGGGCCAGCAGCCGGTTCAGACAGAGCAGCAGCAGCAGCAGATGTACAGCTACTAATTTATATAGGGGAGTGCTGGTGTGGACAGTACTCAGAGACACACACACACACACACAAAAAAAAAAATCCACACAGACTTCTGGAAAAATTTCTACTAGGATTGTTTGCTGGATACCAAACAGAGATGTGAAAATGTTGGTACAATGAAATTTAAGCTGAAATTGGCAGATCGCCCTGCATCGCCTCGGTCTGAGATTCTCACGCTGTCTCTAGACCTTGCACTGTCTTAAAAATATAACAAAGGAAAAGAAAAAGAGAAATCTCACCACAAATTTAGCAGCCCCTTGCAGTTGTGCACTAAGATTGAGATTTGACGGGTGCATCGTCACACACCTTAACCAAAGCAGGGAAATCCTAAATTTTGCAGCACTTGTGATGTACAAAAACCTTTTCAACCATACCATGTCACTTCTTTCCAAGTCTGAAAATGACACCTGAACACCCTGTTCACAGTGGGTGGAATGTCCTAGTGGTCAGCTGGTAGAGACTGAAATGTGAAGACACAGAGGGGCACAACAAGAATTGTCTTTGTTTCTTATCTTCTTTAGGTCGTGTATCTAACAACAGCAGTAAAGTAGGTGGAATTTGGGGTTTTGGGGTGGGCACAAGTGTGGTGTGGAAGAAAATATTACCAATTATTTCCATTTTAGTCATGGGAAAAACCCTGTACCCATCAGACAGTGTTAGTGCTGCTTGAGCCAGAGAGCTGGTGTAATGCTGAAGCAAATTTTCCTCGTCTTCTAATCAAGTTTCAATCAAACCAATTACAAACTGAAAGAAGAATGTGATACAGTTTTATGTAATTTTTCAAACCTGCTCTTTCAATCTTGCTTTTAGCTAGTAGGCCTGAAGAGCAAACAGTCCCCTTTGATGAAGTTCAGGATGTGAATTTTTTTTCAATTAGACTTATTTCATCGTGTAATAAACATTTGAGAATGCATTCTTTTTATATATATATACATATACATATATATATATATAACCTTTGTATTTTACTGTGTGTTCCTGGTGAGTATTTGTGTGAAAAACACTGTTACCAACACGATTACTTAATTTTTTTCATCCCCATGTTGCCTCTTCTCACAGAAAAAAAAGTGTGGATTCTGTTCCTTCTGTTTCCAAAATTGATTTCCAAAGTTCACAGCCACACACACAAGGTTGTGTGAAGTGCAAGAAAAAGAAAAAAAGAATGTCTGAAGGATATTCTGTGTCCTGCCACATGGAGTCAGTGTGCCCCAGTGTATAATGGGTGAGGTTTGCATGACTGCTGGGGATGCAAATCATGGGTTGGGTCAAACTTTGCTGACAGTACCCCTTCATTTCATTCTCCATCCATGGATGTGCAGTCTGGACTTTTGCATGTCAAGAAGATAGTATTGTTCCCACAGGGAAAAGGAGCTGGTAGCAAAAAAATAAATAAATGAAATATATATATATGTATATATGCATATATATATATATAATATTGTTGCTTGAAATCCTGAAGGGCGAAGCCTGCTGTGGCTGAAGAATGAGGTCCTTTGGGGCAGCAGACTGAGCCACAGAACTGTGCTGAAGGGTTTGTTTTTTTTTCCCTGAGGATAAAGCAGCTGCTGTGTCTGACAGTGAGGATGAGGTTGTAAAAATCCTGTCTGTACCTATGGTATTTATGAAAAAGTTGTATGTTTTAGCAAAAATATGAGTAGGAATTACTTCAGCTTTTAAAGTCTCTATTAACACAGACTACTTGACCCCTAAATGTTGCCTTATAATCTCTACAACAAATCCTCTCAAAGTACGAAGGTCTGGATATTAAAATGAACCTCCAGTGATTTTTTTGGTGCCATGGCTGTGTCCAGAGGCTTGGTGTATACCAGGCTTTGTGTAAAGCTGCAGGACAGGGATAAGAAAGGGGTTTCTGGTGACAGATTTTGTGTGTCAGAAGAGCAGAACTATTTTTATTTAAATGTCAGTTGGTCTATGAAATACCTGCATGGGAGGGACCAGTATTTGATGGGACAAGGATGCCTATCAGAAAGAAAGGTACCTTTTAGCAGTGTGGGAAAGAGAATTTTTCATTCTCTGCTCAGTTCTGCCTTCCTTAGGTACTTTTCACACAAATACAGTGAGATCCTGTAATTTTTCAGCCTCCCAATATCCTGAGTGCAGTTTCACCACTGGCTGGGTTTCACCACTGGCTTGAGCCAGATCAGTTCCTCTTCAGCTCTCCTGTCCACAAATGCTTCTGTTCCACACCAAACTCACTGGGCAAGAGGAAGCCAGGTTTTAGTTATGAAATATATTCTTTATGTACTTGTAACTTATTTTCCCCCCGTGTTTGGTGCCTAATTGGTTAAGGCACATTATGTTTGGGCAGGGTACTGTGGGAAAAGGGAGAAAAAAGGGAAGAAAAGCAAATGGAGAGCTCCTAGGTGGAGTTGTTGTGGTAAATAAAGAATTTTTACACAATCAAAGTTTTGTTGAGACACATGTAAATGGTGATTGGGCTTTTAATCGGGGAGGAAGAGGTTTTTTGCCTTAGCAGGGCAAGTGGACTCTTCTGTTGGTACTATGACAGTGGTATTTGTGCTGCATTCAACCTGCATCATTTTAACACAATTCCCTGTTTGATAAGAGTTGCACTCAGAGGACATCTACCTTTAGAGACCTCTCTGGCTTCACAGAATCTCCATCCTAATGTAACCCCCTGGTTTTCTGTACTCTTATGGGGTTTGGCATCCCTCCCGTGCTACCTGGCCCCAGTAACCTCATCCAGGCAATAGGATCTTGCCTTTCTGCCAGTGGATGATTCCAGGTGATTGCAGAAGGAATGATCCTGCAGTAAGTGCTTGCATGCTGCTTTTCACCTAGAAATGTCCCTTTTCAGTCTTTCAGCATCCCCAAAATCATAGAACAGCCCAGGCTGGAAGGCACCTCAAAAGATAATCGATCTGGTCCTGATCTGGTCCAGCCATTTTTTGGGGAAGGGGAGCATAGGTGAGGTGATAGAATCATAAAACCATCATTATCCAGCATCCTGTCTAATTGCATCTTTTAAACCTCCAATAACATAACTGGGAAGGTTGTTCCAGTGGGTGATGGGTCTTACTGTAAAAATTACCTTAAATAATGTTCAGGAGAGGAAGATATAACCACTGGAAAGGCTTTGGTTAGGCCAGAAGGTCTCTAAAAGCTGATCTTCCCAGAGCACTCCTTTGAACAGGATTGTGACTTCCTCCACAAGCCTTGCTGTGGTGCCTCATCATCTCCCAGCCTGATTTTATTACTACTCCTGTTATTAACATCCCTGTGAGAAAACAACTGTATCTTGGGTGTGCTGCACCATGGGAAAAAAAAAATCCGGAACAAATTACTCTGTTTGCTTTTTTATTTCAAATTGTTTTGTTTGGAGATGTTGGAAATTGCTGCCTTTTCAGAGCTTCCCTTGGACAAGCAGCGACTGCTCTCTCCCAAGTAAGCCTTTTCCAGGTGAATACCAAAGTTGTACTGGTGCTGTTTTCAAACTGCACAGGAAATAAAACCACTCCATAAGGGATGTGCAATCTAAATTTTCCTCTGCCAATTTGTTCCCTGCCTTTTCAGCTGTAGGATGTGAAGGCTTTATTGTTTTCAGCCACGTGTTGGAGGTTTTTTGCATAACAACTGTTCAGTCACAAACTGGAGTTATTTTGAGCCAAAGGAGTGATGTTGTGTGGTGTTCTGTGTATTGTCATTGTTTATTTCTAAGACTGTTATTTAATTGAATGCTATCTGTGGCACACTGGGCTCTGAAGTAAAGGAGCATCAAGGTACAGAACCCTTCCTCTGCCAGTGTTTTATTCTTTACTGTTCCTTAATTAAGATATCAAACTTTTTTTTTTTTTCCTTCAAATCTCAGATTTGCCCCAAAAGCAGTAAGATTAACTCTCATCCTGTGGAACTTTGTACATCCCAAATTATAGAAACACAGGGTAGCATTCTAAAATATTTATTCTGTAGCTTGTTACTGGTAATAACAGAAAGCAGAAGAGATTGAATCTTTCATGGTTTCTGTGAAGAGTTCTCTCAGTTGAATTGACTGTATCAAGGGTTACTACACTTTCTAAAACTTTTTTTTTTAAGCTCAGTCATTGTGAAAAGTGAATATTTTTGCAGAAACCCACCAGCCAGTCTCCTGCCAGTCTAAGCAGCCACATGTCTGTACTCTTTTTATTGTTCCAGAGATTGTGTGAACTGTTAACATCCAGGTAACAGTTGGATTTATTTCAAGAACTGGATTCCCTGCCACTTTGTCAGTGATTTGTTCTGCATACACAAAAGTGTCTCAATTTCTCATCTGGAAAGCCAGGAATGGAATAAATACCACACATCCAAGTGACAGTCATAGCCAAACTCATGGTACTCATGTGCAAATGCATGAGGTAAACACCTTTGTGAATTCTTGGGCAGTGATGAGATTTCCTTGCTGCTGTTAACAGTAATAATTTTGTCGCTCCTGATTCCTGCTGGCCTGACATTTATGATTGATTTGGGTGTACCTGTTGGAACCTCTTTAACCCTTGTGTTCTTGGCCCTCTCATGGTTGGCCTCATGTGTGAAAGGAGATGAACATGGGAAGAGGATCTGCTCATCCACACCATGATGCACAGCCAAGCTCTGCTTGAGAAGTTTTGGAGACAGACATGCAGCCAAGTGACTTGAATCTCTGAGATCACTCACCAAGGTTTGTTTCCACATAGGGGCTGTTGTCCTACAGCAAACCCAAAGTCTCATGGTGGCAGCAGGATAAAAGAAAAAAAAATTCTATCATAGTTCTCATTAACTTGTCTTGATTGTCTTTAGTGTTGATTTTGCACTGTTCATGGCAGGAAGCTGTTAAAGAATCAGTGCAGCCAGGGTTGGAAAGTATGTTTCTTGCCCTAAGATGCTTTGAGAAAGCTCATCTGGATTTATTTTTCCTCCTGGGTGCTGCAGGGCTGTTCTGTGTCTGTACTGCTGCCATCTCAGTTCAGACAGGATTCTGCAGTAGATTCTTAAATCACAGAATGGCTCTGTTTGGAAGGGACCTTAAAAATCATCGTCCCACTCCTGCCATGGGCAGGGACACCTTCCACCATCCCAGGTCCCTGAGAGCCCCAATGTCCAACTTGTGTCCCTTGGACACTTCAAGGGATCCAGGGGCAGCCACAGCTTCTCTGGGAACCTTTTCCAGTGCCTCACAGGGAAGAATTTCTTCTTGATACCAAACCTAACCCTACTTTCTTTCAGTTTAGAGCCATTCCCTCTTGTCCTGTCACTACAAACCCTTATAAAAAGTCCCTTTCCATCTCTCCTGCACAGCTGCTGATGGCTGAAACACTGGATCACTCATCCAAAGAGTTCAAGTTCATTTGCCAAATTCCCAATATCTGAGCAGAATCTCTCCTGGAGATTTCAGTGTCACTCCCACGGTAAGAATTCCATCAACCTTGGGGGTGTAATGCTCTTGTATTCCTGCTTTATCCAGGAGCTATGTTGGCCAGTTAAGGTGCCTGATTAGTTGCTGACACTTCTGAAAAGCTGATTATTGGGTGAAATGTCTGTAGAGCAGCTGATATGAAAAGCAAGAAAAACTACTGGATGTGGAGCCTTATTTCACTTAAAGCCAAGTTTTTCAGCCCTACTATCTTTGCTGTCACTTGAGTGCTTGCTTGTGGGTTTTTTTTCTGCTTACTTGCAGGTTTTGATTCTAGAAGGCTTTTAAGGTGTCCCAGAAGTGTAGGAAAAAAAAAAAAAAAAAAAAAAAAGTAGTAATGACGGAATGAGGAGTTAAAATTAGGAGAAACAAGTGATGCTCGTTTTGTACAGATTCCCACCCTTCTCCTGCCCACCAGAGCCTTTGCTTCCTGCCGTGATGGGTGGTGGAAGCTCAAGGCAGGAGGAGCACAAGCTCTGGCTCGTTTGGCAGAGTTGTGGCGTGGGGATTGATGTGCAGGGTGCTGTTGATGAGAGCAGCCGGCTCTGCCAGCCTTCCCTCCCAGCCCCGTGCTCATCCCAGCCTCTCCCAGCACAGCTTTGCACAGAGCTCAGGGCAACCTCGGGGTCTCCAGGACTCGTGTCTTTCATGTTTAGTGAATGTAAAATCTCAGAATCCTTTTAGGCTGGAAAAGACAGCCCTGAGGTCAAGTCCAAACTGTCCCTGATCCCCACTTTGTCCCCAGCCCAGAGCTCTGAGCTCTGCCACCTCCAGGCCTTCCTTGGCCACCTCCAGGGATGGGCACTCCAAACCTCCCTGGAGAGCTCTTCAGTGCCTGACCACCCTTTCTGTGAAGGAATTCTTCCTGCTGTCCAACCTGACCCTCCCCTGGCACAGCCTGAGGCCTCTTGTCCTGTTCCTGGTTATCATAGAATGGCTTGGGCTGGAAGAGACCTTAAAAATCATCCAGTGCCACCCATGGGCAGGGACACCTTGCACTGTCCCAGGCTGCTCCAAGCCCCAATGTCCAACCTGGCCTTGGGCACTGCCAGGGATCCAGGGGCAGCCACAGCTGCTCTGGGCACCCTGTGCCAGGGCCTGCCCACCCTCATAGGAAACAATTCCCTCCAAATATCTAAACTAAACCTACTCTCTTTCAGTTTGTACCCATTCCCCTTCTCCTGTCACTCCAGTTCCTGATGGATTGTCCCTCTCTGTCTTCCCTGTATCCCCTTCAGGAACTGCAAGCTGCTCTGAGGTCTCCAGAACCTTCTCCTCCCCAGGCTGAACAGCCCCAACATTCTCATTCCCTCTCAAAAAAGGGATTCAGAACTGGGAGGGGAACGAGGGGGCTGAGGGGCAACGAGGCACATTGGAACTACAGCTAAAAATATATATATATATGAGAGAACACAAGCTCAGCCTGCTGTGCTGCACTGCTGTGCTGGGCTGCAGGGCTGGTCACTAATTAGTGAATTACTGCACAGGATCTGTTACCTGCACAGGGGAAAGCTCTGCTGTGTGCTCAGTGTGCGAATTCCCCATAAATTAAAGCTCACAGGGTTGGATTCACACGCTGGCTGTGCTGTTATGTGCAGCAACACGCAGAAAGCAAGCAGGGAGATGCCCAGTGATAAGGGAACGAAGGAGGCCCACGTTTGGTGGCTTTTGGGAATTGTGGAAGCGAGGTTGTGGAGCAGGGTTTGTGATTTGTCCTTTCTCATGCACAGAATAAACCTCTGTGATGCCTGCACACAAGTCAGGCACAGCAGAGTTGGCAAAGGGGGTGACACTGGAGTAAAGAGGGGCTTTACAATCAAAAAACCCCATTTAAAATAAACGAATCAGCTCTTTACAGGAAAGGATGGGGAAGTACTAACCCTAGATCCTTACTCTGCCAAGGGAGATACAAAAGAATGGCTCTCAGTCTGTTATACTGGCTGGTAGATAAAAAAAAATAATTAAAAATAAACTGCATGCTCATACTCCTTTTCCCTTCTCTCCACACCAATGCCCTGACCCTAATCAGAGCTTTCAAAGGAATAAATCTCTTTCAGATGGCACTTGTGCCCTTGTTACAGAGTAAAATTCAGGGTTGCTGGACTGCAAATATGAGTGCATAGATTGGGGGTGTTTGGGCAGGAGTGGGTTTTTGGGGGGCTGTGTGTGTCTTTAAAAGTAAAGAACAGCTGCTTTATTGCCTTCTTGTGAAGTCCACGCTGATGCAAACAGGGTTTTGCTGAAGAGACTGGGCTCAGTGACAAAGCACCATTTTTAAAGATGAGGGGAAAAAAAAAAAGAAAAAAAAAAAAAAAAAGGAAAAGAAAAAAAGAGAGAAGACCTTATATTGCATAACCAAAGAGAAAAATTGGAAACTTTGTCCTGAAGGCAAATGCACCTATTTCTCATTCACTCTCCTCCCTTTTTCACTACTTTTTTTCCCATGAAATACATGCAAATCCCAACATGCACTAAGTTTTCCTCCAGGCATGATATAGTCGTGTGGTTATTTAAGAAGTGGGTTGAATAGAGATAGGAGGTGTTCCCAGCTTGGAAAAGAGTGCTCTGTTTGCTGCTGTTGTTTTAAAGTCATGCACTCACCCCTGAGAGCATTTGTAGGTAGTAAAGGGGATAGCTGTCACTCTAATTACACAAAACACACATTTACTTCCTAATTTATTTTGTCTTCTCACAGTACAGCCACTGTTTCTGAGTCTGCCTGCTTGGAAAGGTGTCTGGAAATTAAGCTGTAAGTGTTTTATCAAAATGAAGGGTGGTTTAAGGAGTAATTCAAGTAGAGCAAGAACTCGCTGTTATCAATTAATGCTTGAAAGAAATCCCAAATTCTGGTTGCACAGGACACTTATCAGTCTGGTAGCAGCAAATCCATGTGTGTGGTCTGTGCGTGGCTGCAAATCCTTCCAGAATCCTTCCAGCCCTCCATTGCCTTTAAAGGTGCCAGTGTTTGGGGTGAAGGATTCTGAAAATAGCAGGGATGAACCCGAACTAACAGAAGGATCAGAGGGTGGGTGGGGTGTGGAGAGAAGGGGGCAGAGTTGGGGGAGGTTCAGGTGGGATGTGGAGACAAGGAAAGGGGATCTGAGGGATTCAGGTGGGATGTGGAGACCAAAAAAAGGGGGGTTGAGAGGTTCAGGTGGGATGTGGAGACAAGGAAAGGGCAATGTGGGATATTAAGGTGGAATGCAGAGACCAGGAAAGGGGATCTGAGAGATTCAGGTGGGATGTGGAGACAAGGAAAGGGCAATGTGGGGGTTCAGATGGGATCAGAGACCAAAAAAGGGAATTTGAGAGGTTCAGGTGGGATGCGGAGACAAGGAAAGGGCAATGTGGGAGGTTCGAATAAAATATAAAAACCAGGAAGGGGATGTGAGAGGCTCAGGTGGGATGCAGGGAGAAGGAAGTGGCATGTGGGTGTTCAGCTGGCATGTACAGACAAGAGGAGGCTGTGCCATTATGGACAGGAGGATTTCAAAGCCTCTCCCACAGTTTTCCCTCTGGTGGTTTTTGCCTTGGGTCGTTGGGATATTGTGGATCCCGGCGTTGGTCAATTAGAATAATTACAACTTGAGATATTTTGTTCCAGTGGTATTAATACCGTGGCTGGAATAACTTTAATAAAGTTACTTGACCACGGATTATTTAACGTGCAGCATAAACACCACTCTTCCTGCCTTTCCCCTCTGTCTTTAGGGATGCCAGGATTTCCTGTTTCAGGGAAAAGGTTGATTGTAGAAGTTTGGATGGAACTGTTCCAACAGGAGGAGAGTCCCACTGGGAACACCAGCCCATCATTTCTCTGGGAAGCTTTGCAGTATTTCACTTTCTGGTAGGGGAACCCTTCCAGAGGGGTATTTTTAATAGCTGGAAGTACAGAGAGTACAAACACAGTGGTGTGGATGGTGCCTGTTCAACACCACGGAGCTGGCACAGCCATCCCTGCACCTTTTCCCACTTTCCCACTGGGATTTTTCAGCCCGAAATTCTGTCAGCGCCCGCGGTTTTTAATCAGTGGGATCAGCACGAGCGTCAGGGAAGACACAGTCAGGCTTTTTACCCTGGTGCTCGAGGCTACTGGGCAGAGTTTGTCTTCCAGATCTGGATGAGAAAGTGAAGATCCTCCTCCCAGCTGCTGTTGCCATCCTCCTCCCAAAGTCTGCCTGAGATCCATCAGCTGATCTGCTCAGAGGCTCCTGGAGCCCAAAAAACTAATCCAGAGTGCTGGGAATAAAACAAGTCAGGAAGTGGCTTCTCAGAGCAGCTGATCTGGCAGATCTTTGGAGCACAGGGAAGAGGAAGGAGGTGGAAAACCACGGAGAATGGGCCAGAAGAATATTTTTAATGAAGTTTGCTGCTGTCGTATCTGGTCAGAGTAACAAAAAAAAAAAAAAAACAGTGGAACTGTTTCTCATTGGTTTACATTCCTGTGGCTTCCTCTATGCAAACATGCATCCAGTTGGGCAGAAAATTGATTTCTCTCTATATCATTCCTCACCAAAACCCAGCTTTCAGCTGCAAATCCCCCTTTTTCCTTCTCTTTCCATCTATTTTCTCAGTTCAGCAGCTGTGCCAATTCCAGAGCCGCATCCTGAGAAGAACAGGAAAATGGAACCAGCCCTGTTCAGTGACTGGAATTGCACTCCTGGTAATGGTTGCTTTGCCTTTCTGTGTGGAAAGAGATTTTACAGCCCTGCCATGGAGCTGAGTTATGAGAAAGGCACCCTCAGCAAGATGTTTGGGATGGTGATCACAGGACTCTCACCGTGTGGTGGTAATGAAAATGTTACAACTTGTGGCTTCTGGCAAGGTGTAAATGTTGGCAAAATATGGCCTTAGATACTTAAAATAAGGTATCCAGTAATTTAGAAAAAAATAGAAAAAAATGTTCATGTCATTGAGGAGACTGTAATCTTGACTACTATTTTTACAAGAGAAACTCAGAGAAATGTAATGTAACTAAAACTTTTAGGCAATGGCCCCAGGAAGCAAATTTAAGAACAATGGAAGGAATTCTGCTTTGTAGGGGAGTGCATGGAGGAGTTTTGCCATCACACTGGGGAACACTGGAAGCAGAACCTACAGCTGGGAAGAGCAGGTCATTCCTACCTCACCTTTCCCACACATTCTCTGGGAGAATATTCTGAGACTAGAAGGTAATTCTGACTTCAGTCTACCTGGAAAATAACACTGATTTTCAATTTACCTGAGCTTTGGTAAGCCCTTCAACAAGGCCTTATACCTGTTCTGTTTTTCCTTCATTGCTGGATTTTTGTTTGTATTGACAACTATTACTAATATGGAAAGAGAGAGAAGAGGTGATGTCATGAGAAATTCTGCTGAGGGTTTCTTTTCTAAGATCAGGTGCAGATTTTAACAAATTGTTTTTAATGGCAGAGTTCTCTTCCCTTTCAGGGATAAGAATTTTAAGTTTAAATTAGGATTTGTATGAATCTTTACAGAAAAAGGGAAACTTTTATTGTTTCTATGGTGTTTTCCTTAATACACTGCTGTTATCATGATGGCTATTGTATTTTGCAGTTTTTAAATAGTGTTAAATGTAGTCAAAAAGAAAACAAAAAAAAAAATTCCGATTCTGCAGAAAATTACAGGCAGACTCTGTGGATGTAACAGCAATAATACACCAGACTTTTTAATATAGCTGGTTTGGCTCTTGTGTATCCTGCTCTTTATTCTTAACACTGTAATCAAGTGTAATTACAGGTGTAGACATTTTAATTAAAGGTGAATGAGTTTTAATTAAAGGTGAAAAAAGTAGAATTGGACCGACATTAACAAGGTCTCTGTGACCTAAGCCCAAGAGTGTCATGGTATATACTTAAGAAAACACTGATTTTTACAAAATTTTCCTGCTGAGTCCCTCCGTAGGGAGTACCTTTGTGCAGGAAGTTGTGCTTTAGGGTGCAAAGCACTCAGGTGTTGCTGCATTTGTGGAGCAGTGGGAGATCTGTTTGCCACTGAGGTTTGCAATTTTTATTTGGTGCACTATCAGCAGATAGCAATTAGCAGCTTCTCTGCTCCGGCTACTCAGAGTATGAGGTTGGCACACTCAGGAGGAGTTTGTTGGCAGAATTGTGATGTGAAACACTCGATGCTGGCATTTTCCTCTTCCTTTCCCAACTTCAGCATTCTTTGGATTTGGCTCATGGTGGGGAGGTTTTGCTCTGTCCTACCCCTGAACAACGCGTCCCACTGTCCCTGTAACACGAGATTATCACAGGAGCAAAGACAAAAATGGGAACCCCTGGAACACATCACCCAGAGAGGGTGTGGAGCTCCCTCCCTGGGATATTCCAGATCTGCCTGGACACAGCCCTGTGCCCTGTGCTCTGGGATGGCCCTGCTGGAGCAGGGAGGTGACACCAATGACCCCACTGTGATCCCTCCCAACCTGACCCACTCTGTGATATTTGCATAACATTTGTGACCTTGGATTCAAGTTTTCTTTCTCTTTCCTGGGACTAAAATGATCTTTTTTTTGACAAACATGCAACTTCTCTTGTGTTTTAAGAGCATGTGTGAAAAACTCTAATACACCCAGCTCTGGAGTGTTTATTGTTGGTCTGAAAAATGGGAGCAAAATCTGATCTTTCCTTGGTTAGCTGGGAGATGTTTGGGATTTTTTTTTCTTTGCTCAAAGAGAAATCAGATATTTGCACCAAGCTGTTCATGTAAGTTTGGTGTTCAAACACTGCCAAGATTAGTTTAATTTAAAAATGGTTTGTGCCTTGACCACTTTTTAATGTCCTGTGTTAAATAAAATCCTTCACCCATTCTGTGCTATTTCTGTACCAAGTAAACCACGACAAGAGCAGTTGCTGTATTTTTATTAACAATGTTAACATAAATACTGATGCCTACATGATATTTTTTTCCTTGCATCTTGAGGGTGTTCACTGCTGATCATTCATTTTAATTTGACTTTTTGGGGTAGCACCTTCTGTCCCTGCTCTGCCCAGAACCTCAGCTCTTATTTATGGCCAGTGAGCATTAGCACTGCACCCATGAGTGCGATGACATTTCCTTGCCATCCCTACTCTTGAGCAAGATAGTTCTTACAGAAAAAAAAAAACAGTGCAGGAAAATTGTTTATCTGGTCTACAAGAATTTTTTTTGTGTTTTGCGAGTTTTGCACTTTCATTTAAGTGATATAGCTGAAAAAAAAAATGGCAAAGAAGAAACAACTGAATTAAGGAAAAACTGTGAAACTAAACAATTTTGCAAACCTCATATGGACAAATATGATGTTGGTTTTTTAAACAATGAACTACAAATCAATACAAAAAAATCGTTTTTCAGAAGCCTTTGATCACTTTTTCCTTATGTCTCTCTGTCTTTCAAAGACTCATAGCTTATCATCCTTAAATCCCATTCTCTATTATCTATGATTGTTTCCATATCAAAGTTTGTGATAATATTAATGACATACGCTATCTTTTTGAGGTTAAGAACAAACATTAATAAGGATGAAAATATTTCCATACAAGGCAGTGTCAGACCAAAGGTCTTTACACAGATATTTTATTTCTCATGTGTGTCATATTGGAATTAGAATCAGTGTGATATTGGAGTATTTATTATCAGTATTTATTGGAGTAAATAAATTGCTTTGATGGAGCAAAGTCACCTGTGTTTTCTGATGGTGCCTACACTCCATGCTTTGCTTTACTAAACTTTGCATTACTGGGTCTAAAATCAGTTCCAGTTTCCTCTTAACACTTCAGATAGGATGTCTAAAAATGTCCTTTTGACCCTAAATTTAGAATATCTCTATTCACATAATGCTCTGATACCTCTTTTCCTTATTTTTTCCTTAAATGAAATAAGGAATGACATACAAATTCTGTTTATAGAGAGAGTTAAATCAATCTGTGAGAACCTCTAAATAAAAATTTTTATTTACAAGTGGATTGCACATGTAATACCCCACTGTCATCCTTTTAAAGCTATAAGCCTAAGCATGTAATGCAGATCATTATTTATGATAACTTTTGGATTGTCTGCATAGTTTGATTACAAACTATTGTTACAAACAAAACTTATTTCTTGCAGTAGTTATTTTTGATACTGATGCATTTTGATGCACACCAGTCTTCCCTCACACACTGCCATGATTGTTCTGTTTAGTTTAAAAATGAAGAAGGTCCAGAAAAGCTTCAAAGCTCTCAGAATTCTGCTTTGCTGCCTCTGTCACTGAGCACAGTCTTTGCTTGAAAACCATGCTTAAACCCCAGCTAATTGATTTAATATTCCACTTTTTTGAATTTCTGAGTGGGCAGTTCGGGCTGAAGGAATCCCTGAGTCCACAGCATCCTGCAAAATCCTTTTTATGCGTGTTTTTTCAAGTTCCAACTATGCAGTGAATTTTATTAATTAGAGGAATGTTTCCCAACTTAGTGGGCAGGCTCCACCAGCCCCAGGAGGTGGGGTAGGGCACTCTGTGAGAGAGGAGAACTTCCAGGGCAGGGAAAACCGCTCACCTTTCCCACCTGCCTGCAAACATGTTCCCACGATGCTGCTGGAACCCTGGGCACTGAGAATTCCAGACTTTCTGTGCTGCCAGGCACTGACCCCCAAGCAAACCCTGCATTGACCTGAGGCCGTGGAGAAGCTCCCAAAATTGAGTGACAGCGCTGGGATTGTGGGTGTGGAGTTTGAACAGAAGTGTGTGATATCACAGGGTGGAAAACTTCGAGTTTAAGGTTTTAGAATACAGTAATGTATATAAAGCAAGATGGAGGGTTTAGGGCATAGGCTGAGTCCTTCTTTTTCACCTTCTTCTTCCTTCTTCTTCATGAGTCTGGGTGGTCTCTTGTAACTGAGCAGAAAAATCCACATTGCAGACCATGGGTGGTTGGTTATTGGATTAAAAGTAAAAATAATCTAGGTGTCATTTCATAATTGGACAATTTGTGCTTAAAAGACCTTGGAAAGAGATAGAGACAGAGCCATTTTTCACTTTGCTAGCTAGAACTCACAACTTGTGAGACTGTAACATAGATAAGAATTAATAAACATCTGAGTCCGAACACAAACTGCGTCTCTCAAGCATTTAATCCCAGCTCTAACAGAAAAGGAGATAACAAACCCACACCAGAGTAATGAATATAATTCTTTTTGAAAAATCACCCATTCAGCTTCCCCTGACACTTGTAGTACCTCTCACTGTGTCAGGTTCAGTTTCCCCACAGGTAAATCTTCTGACTCAGGCAGCAGCCCCCCAAAACCTCGCTCCTCTCCTGTTCACACATAAAGAACATTTAAGAAAGTTCTGTTGAAACACTCAGAGTTTTGGTGCCAACGAATTTAAATGAGTTTAAGCCCCGTATGGTTGCTCTGATTAAGAGGTGAAGTGTTTTTCCATCTGTAAAGCTCAATATTTTAGTTTACTCACCTTTACGTGCCTCTGTGTTTCCATAGACACAGGACCTTGGATTTCTCAGATCCTGTTTCAAGCCCTTCCGAGGAAATAAGGGCTTGTCTGCCTCAGGGAGCTGTTGTGAAATAAACTGGAGTGTGAATTTAAAATGCAGCACTTTGCCTGCATTAACTCCTTGTGGGAATGCTCTGCTCTGCACACAGAATGCTCAGCAGCCTCGTTCAATCCTCTTTGCTGAGATCAGGATGACCCAAACCAGGCAATCCTACATAAAATAGGGTTTATAAATGTATGTATTGTCCTTTAAACAACCTGAATGACATTTACATTTTAATCAGCTGTTATCATCCTAAGGAGTTTTGCCCATTTCCAGTCTCTGGTGTTGGATTTGATTGGAAGCTGTTCCTTGCCCCAAATTCAATGTGTAGCCTTAGGAAGCTGTGCCAGCCCAGCAGAGAGGCTGAGGGTCAGATTGTCAGGAACTGAGGGGAGAACTTTGACTCTGGGCTGCTGGCAGTGTGCTGCTGAGGGGCACCCTGTCGCTTTTTTATCTTCTTTCCTGTTAGAGCCAGGATTAAATGCTCTAGACAATATTTCGTGTTCAGACTCAGATGTTTATTAATTCTTATCTATGTTACAGTCTCACAAGTTGTGAGTTCTAGCTAATAAAGTGAAAAATGGCTCTAACTCTTTCCAAGGTCTTTTAAGCACAAATTGTCCAATTATGAGATGACACCTAGGTTATTTTTACTTTTAACCCAATAACAAACACCCATGGTCTGCAATGTGGATTTTTCTACCCAACTACAAAATACCACCCAGACCCATAAAGAAGAAGGTGAAAAAGAAGGACTGGCCTATGCCCTAAAACCTCCATCTTGCTTTATATATATTACTGTATTCTAAACCCTCAAATTCTAAGTTTTCCACCCTGTGATATCACACACTTCTGTTCAAACTCCACACCCATAATCCCAGTGCTGTCACTCAATTTTGGGAGCTTCTCCACGGCCTCAGGTCAATGCAGGGTTTGTCTGGGGGTCAGTGCCTGTCAGCACAGAAAGTTTGGAATTCTCAGTGCTCAGGGTCCCAACAGCAGTTCCTGTTTCACCCTGCAGAAAATGCAATATGCAGCCCATTTTCACTCTCAGGTTTGAGGTTTTTGAGGCAGATGTTAATTAAAGTTTAGTCCCCCCTTGTCACATAAGTCTTGACTTGTGGGGTGTTGCATCCTGACACTTAATTCAGTTTAATCCCTGTGCAGCCTTCCCATTTCTGTTGGAATTACCTGCACTGCCCTCAAAACCCCTGAGTAGGAGCAGGGAGAAGAGAAGGGAGGGGACAAGGTAAAAATATACAGAGAAATAAACCAAGAGAAATGCATGAACAGACACATCCCTGCTCAGAAGAATGAGGAGCATTCATTCAATTAGTCCGGACAGACTTTTCAATTAGGAGATGGTAGGTGAGAATTCAGGACCTGGTTTGTGTTGTGGATACTGCAAAATTTTCTGCATTTTTGTAGTTGATGTAATTGTCTCTGTGTTGGAGTGAGTTAATTAAACGTTACTGCAATATTTACTGGTGTCTGTTCGGGTTTTAAAAACACTTAATTCTATGTTCCTGTCAGTTGATTTTCTGCCAAAACCGTCTTGTCTTCTCCATGCTTCTATTTTGGTTTATGTTACCTTCACTAACCCAGTGTGGTTTTATGAACATGCCTCTGATAAGGAGGAAAAAACTGTTACATAATAAAAAAAAATGTTTATTGTCATTGGAAAGGTAATTCATAAAAAAACCCAGAACATACTATCTCAAAAGTTATTTCACATAGAAATGTTTCTTATAAAATTCACTTAATGCTCTATGTGCATCAGAACTTGTGAGAGATCTTCAGATATTTTAAAACAGTCGCAAAAACATTTCTCTTTTATGGGCACCATGATTGAAGTAGGATAGCTCCAATCATCAATGGGCAGCTCTCAACTCAGAGTAACTGGGAGCTGGACAGGATTGGGTTTCCTCATGATTCTGCTTGTGGGTGACAGTGCACAAACCATTCAAGCAGATTTTTATTTCTAGCAGCCAGGATTGGGGTTAATAATATTTCCTGGTGATCTTTCTCTTCCCTCTGTCCACCCGATCCTTCCAAACCAAGGCAAACACACCCACTGCTGCCCCAGTTTTTCCTCAACTCTGCGGTGAGAAAGAGCATTTTTAATGCATTCTCTCTATTGCAAGCCGCCTCTTGTGCTTCAAATTATCGTCGTGGCTTCAAAGGTGATGTCCTGCCCGTGGCTGTATGGGAGCCACATTCCATTGGCACCCAGCCTTTCATAGCAGATGCCTCGATCGTTTGAGTAAGGGCTAAACTATGGGCTGCACTTGCTGTGCGTGCCTTCCAGCCCCACTCCTGGGGAGGGGTGGGAGCAGAGCCTCTCCAGAGGAAAAGCTGGAGGATAATAAGGCAATTTGTGGAGCTCTGCTGCTGGAACAGATCGTTCCGTGCTCGCTTTGAAGCAATCAGTTTGGCTTTGTTTTGTGTGTCAACGGAGCCCACATTCGATTGGAATCCTCTTGGTGAAGCCCCAAGATATGTGTCTCTTCAATTTATGGGCTGAAGTTGCTTTTTTGGGGTAGCTATTGATGACAAAATCCCATCAGTGGATGGAAGGCAGCATAAATGTGTTCATTTTCCCTCTGGAGATTAGATGCATTATTATTTTTTTTTTAATCTGGACAACTCAACTCACTCCAGCGACCTGAAAGTGTAAAATTTCTGGTCCTTGAGAGGAACAAAACCCACACATCACTGGGATGATAACTTTAGAAAATAAAGCCCATTAGGACAGGTGAAGGGACTCCTCTGGCTGTGTAGCCTAAACATGGGAATGGAGAAAAGTCAGATGTGGAAGAAAAGGAATAAATGTGGTGTGTCCTCAAAGATGTTTAGGAACAGTGAAACCATTTGTTCTCCATGTCTGTGCTAGAAAAGGTGAGAAGCAATGAGCATCAGTTACAAGAGAGGTAAAACAGCTATTGTAGGCAAGGTGAGGTTTCAGGATTTCCTGTCTTTTAATAAATATTTTAGGGTTCTAACCCTTCACTAGGTACATGAATCTGTAGCTCAGAACTCTGTGCCAGGGAATTGCCTGTATTCATGCACTGGAGGGGATGTGGGCTGTGATCAAGGTTTTACATTCTTATTCTTCTTGAGAGAACGTCCTGATGAAGAGCAGCAATGGATTCATTGTGCACCTGCTTGGTGGCATGAGCTAGGGCAAGTCCTTTTTGGTAAGTGAATTTTACATATCCATTTCTGACACCTAAAGATATCCTAAAGTGTCATTTAGTTTGGTTCACCTGATTATTCTTATCAGCATGAATATTTTCTTTCCCTGCCTCCTGTTCTTGGGTTTGTATTTAGTCCTCTTGATTCTGAAGTCTTTGACTGGGTGCAGGCTATGATTTCACCTTTCTACAAAGGGAGATTTGTCACCTTTGTTAGGTAGATGAGAGACACTTGTGGCTGCTCCTTGCATGAGATTATAAGATATTCCTTTACATATATCTGAAGTTTTCTTCTGAAAGTGGTTTTTAAGCTCTATTTACACCAAAGCATAAAAACCACTTGGGGTTTTCCCCTTGTCACGTGTCAACAGCCAGAGCTTTCTATTTCTTCTGTTAAAACTTGCATTGTGTATCAGAAAATCTACAGTATCAGAGAGATCCTGAGCTCAAGAGATCTGAGGACAGAGCTTTTTAAATGCAAAGATTGTTTGGTGGCTTGCTGATTGCCTGTGGTTAACCACCATGTGAATTTAAATATAAAGACAGAAAGTGCAAAGATTAAAAAAAATAAATAGTGAGGAGGTTCTGGAGATGTACAGCTGCCATTTATTCACTGTCCCATCATCCTGGTGCTACTTTGAAGACTGGAGATACTCCAGAAGTGTCTGGACACAACTCTGTGCCGCAGAAATTTGCAGAGGTAAACATCCTGTGGTGTTTGCAACACTGCTAACATGATTTTTATTTTTTTTTAAGAAGTCGTTTGTATATTTCTAAAAATATAACAGATGTAACTGTGTGATCTCTTCTTCTGTATAAAAAGCACAGTCCTCAGGTGCAGCTTTTATTTTTTAAATTTTTTTTGGTTGGTTTAGGTTGTTTAGGTGTATTTAAAGAAAGTTGCAGGGTCAGCTGTAGGTGTAAGTGGATGCACTTAAGATCTCCCCACAAAACAAAAGGTTGTAGCATGTCCTACTTGTGGAGGGATGGCCAACAGCACCAAGCATTTTTATCATGCACAGAATCAAGTTTCAGAAAACAGCAAGGGGATATGCTCTCATTTCTGCTTGTATTTTTAAGATTTTCGTTTAATGTGCATGCATAATTCAACAAACATTTCTACTTGCATAGAAGTCAACAGCATGAGAGCAGGGTTTGCTCCAGGAAGGTTGTTGTGTTCCTGAAGCACAGAAATTCTCTTGCCTTTGTGTGTTTGGTGAGTATTTTCTTCAGCAGAACCGTCCCTGCCTCAACTGGGTATTACATGGTGTGCTTTCCTGCAAGCTAAAAAGGGAGGGAAAGGTGGTGGTTTTGTTCTGGTTTAAGTGCTTGGAATATATTTAGGATTTGTGGATGCTTTGGTGATGGAAGGTGGGTGCATTGACAGAAGATCTCAAATCTCAGACTGTTGGGTTTTTTTGAACAGGTTATTATTCTGTTTAGGATATTTACTGACCGAGAAACAATCCTCTTCATTTAGCCTAAACTAAATTTGTAGTGAAAAAGAATATTGAAACTGTCCAATGCTGTATGGCTACATTAATGAAACTGGCAGCTTAATTATTAATAAGCTATTAATTAATAAATCTTTCAGAAGCTATTTGTTATAATAGTTCCGGTTTAAATTTAAAAAAAAATATTTGCTTGGCAGAACGGTCAGGAACATTCAGCCAATGAAAGGCTGCTATGAGATCCCATGAGGAAACATGGAAAGTTAGAGCTCCTTAAAATAAAACATACCTTCCTCAAGGTTAGATTAACCACAGGTCAGATAAACAACACAGCACTGTTATATCTATAGCTAAGAAAAATTGATATATGAACCCAGGTCAACCATGTTACAAATGCTGGAAAAGCAAGAGCTGCCTGTGCCTCTGAGGCATGGAAATTCCACTCTTTGTGCCTTCCTTCAAACCCGAAAAGTGCAAGGGGCTTTTCCCTTTTGCAGTGGCTCCCGTGCAGATGTTTGTTCTCTTCTTGCACCTCTGTTTATTTGCTTGGGCTGGGTGGAAGCCCAGGTGTGTTCCAGCTGGGGTTCCTGCTCACCTGGCAGCACAAAACCAGATTCTCTGAGACAGCCCAGTCCTTCCCTGACCTAACCACAACCTCCCTCGGGTGCCCAGAGATTCCCAGAGGTCAGGGATGACTTGCTGGGAAAGAATCCCGGTGCACGGAGGGGAGGAGAGCTGTGCCACTGCTGTGGGACACACAGGAAATGCAGAGAGGAGGGTGGGTCTGTGCCTGGGGAACGGGAATGTTCCAGCCATGCAGCCAGACCTGGGAACGTCCAGCCTGTACAAACACACAAACAGCTTTGTGCAGACTTGCTCAGTCGGGGCAGATTCTGCTTTCAAGCTGCATTCTTGAGGAAACACGATTTTTTCACTGACTACAGCTCCAACGCATTGATGCTTAGACACTCTGCGTTTCATTAGATTGCACTCAGGGTGCTTTTGGAAAGAGATTGGAAATAAATCCAAATCGAGATTTTTATTTTTGTTTTATTAACTAATGAAGCTGTTTAAATATGCTCTTTGGTTTGGAATTTTTTTTTTTTTTTGTTGTTGTTGTTGGTTTTGTTTTTTTTTTTTTAATTAAAGCATAACACATTAAGATAGATCTGATACATTAAATAAAGCACATGGCTAACTGAACTATTTTTTCCTGGGTACTTTGGCTGTGATTAAAACTCTGTGAATTGTACAATGTGCCTGGCTTTCCTTGTCCCCTGATAATTCTGCCTCGTGCTCTGCTTGCACAGGCAGGGAAAATCTCAAGGTGGCTGGAGTAGGAACAAGGCTGATGTGAACCTGTGTCATATCCCAGTAAGTGAACTTGGCTGAGGCATCCCAGGGTCCCAGCTACTCAGGCACAACGTAAATCCATTCAGATACTGAGGCCAGTTACGTCCCTGGGTCATGATTCAGCTTTCTTTAGCAATTCTGGCAGCACACACGTCTGCGTGTTGGTGCAGAGAGCAGACATGACATTCCCATATTCCTACCCCGCTGTATTGCATAACAGCTGGCTGATAAATATTGAAATTCTCTTTTAAAGGGCTGGCTTACCTAAAAGAAATTATTCTGAAACAAGCCATGATGTGAATGCAAATGCTGTAGATATTCTGAAATCGCTCCCTACGTGGAGATATTTGCATGGCAGACAACTGAGTAAACTTGGATATTCCCATTCCAAGAGCCTGTTGAATTCACTGACACAGTTTTGCAGATTAAGTTATTCCAGACGGGTTTTCCACATGAAGCTATTTATGTTAGGGAGAAAAGCAAAACAAAATTCCTGGTCTGAGACAAGCTATGAGGAAAAAATACCTGTGCAGGGAGTGATTCCGGAATATTGCGACGCATCGTATTTCCCTTTTTTTTTTTTTTTGGGACAACATGACTGCTTTTCTCTGCACATCTGTAAAGCAGTGGACTGATTATAAAACCATGCATGGTTTCAAATTCCTGTAAAACCCAGCTTTTGTCCAAACTGAAGCATTCTTCACAGAGCCTCTCCCCACGGCGCTCTCCACGTTGCCGAGCCACGCGCACAAAGCAGCGTTTGTTCAGGGTAAATCATCCCAGCCCTGCCTGCCCATCTGCCAGAGGTTGTCCCAAATCCAGAGCCAGAGCAACCCCAAATCTCAGCCAGCAGCTGAGCAAGCCCTGAGCAGGGCTGTGCCTCGAGGAAATAAACCCCACTGTGGAAGGGATGCTCCTCCTGCTGCCCCGGTGAGCGCGGTAATTCCTCAAACACTCAAAGCAGATCTGACAGTGCTTGTCCCTCAGAAAGCCTCCAGACAACATCCACCTTTCAAAAACCCTCCAAAAGTGCCAAGGGCCAAACAATAATCATCTTTTTTGTGAGGGCCTAGAGGGTGGAACATGATCTTACCACCTATTTTTTGGAAGTAACCTGGAACGTTGTAAATCGACCATTATTTCACTGCCCTCTTTATTGGATCTGCATTTTGTTTTGAGCTCATTCTTTCTCTGTATATTTTAGTTTATAATAAAGTGTATTTTAACATGATAATTTTAAACTGGCTTTTTTTTTTGTTATTTGTTTGTTTTTTGTTTGTTTTTTGTTTTGGTTTTTTTTCAGTTGTGTAGAAGACAAAATCGTGGTGAAGCTGTGACAAAGAACAGAAAGTAGGTTTTCCTCTCTATTATTTTTCTAGTTAACTATGTTCCCTATAGCCTTTGTGGGATGGTGAGCACAGGTGCCTCCTCACACATCCAATTTTGACACCATAATTCCTCTGTGAGAGCAGGTAAGAAAATCTGAGGCTCATGGCAGGGTGATGGGACAAACCAAGTTGCACATATAAGCACTTACTGGGCAAATTATTTTAACTTTTCCTGAGAAGATGAAAGGCCTGGGCTTTGGATGCTGGAAATGGGGTAAAATGCATCAATATTTAAGCACTTTTGAGTTCACATTGTGTGTGGGTAGAAGGAAATAACTGGAATTTCTAAACCAAAGGGAATGATTGGTAATGGGCAAGAATTTTCTCTACGTGAACATAGAGAAAGGGTGATAATTGTGGAAAAATAACCTGGATTTGGGCATGGCGTGGCTGTGTGGGAAGAAAGAAGGAATGGAAAAAGAAATTAAGAGCACATCAAAGAGTACTATCCCCTTCCCACAGGTGGAAACACTGAGGCAGAGAAGCAATTTACACATCTTCTGCTTTCACTCGCCATTGTCAGAGCCAAAAGTTTCTACCTCCCAGTCCTAAACATTAACCACAAGGCTACTCCTCTGTACTATTATATCTGTTATTTGTTTCACCTTGTTTTCAGTTTTAGGAGAGCCTCTGATCCACATAAACATGTTGAGACACACAGTGATTCAGGTCCCTACAGCTGTGATGTTGGAGGATGTGGTTTTATTTCACGGACCTCACCAGCTTTGAGACAGCACAGCAAGAGAGTGCATGTGGTGAGTGCAATAAACAGCAGGATAAAACATATTTCTCTAAATGAGGCTAAAGTCTCAAATTTATGTGCATTTGGTTTCGTGTGAATTAGTGGAATATTTTCTCCTTGCATCAAACCCAGCATTTATTTGCACACATTTCTAGGACTCCTGCAAGTGTTATGCAAATACCTGGTTGTTCCTTTTGAGTCCTCACTGTAGGTACAGGCAGTTGTATTCTCAGAGTCTTGAACTCTGGCCAACCTCCTCCCACCTCCTCCTTTTTTTTTTTTTTAAAGGAAAAAAAAAGACCCATATGCCAATTCTGATCTCAACAGCAAAGTATTTCAGGGATTAAAATCCAACATCACCTTTCTGGACTGGTACTCCACACTTAGAACTAATATGTTACCTGAAAACAGGGAAACTTTTAATCATGTGAGTGTGGTCACACATTAAAATTCAGTTTGGGCTGCTTTAATTTATGCATGCTTGCTGCCTGTTCCTTCAGCTTCCTGGGCTGTGATCACTCCTCTGCTGTAAAATGAAGATATTTTAGTGGGATCTGCTGTCACCCTGCTCTTGGAGATCTGCAGTGGCAATGGCCAGTGCAGAGAATTTCCACTGGGGTTCCTCAATCAGACAAGTTCCAACAACCACAAACTGGAAATATTTTAGGAAGCTACTTCAAAACTTCTTCAGCTATTTAGTGTGGTTTTCCCCTTTTCAACAGGGGATTAATTTTTGTCATATATACGTGCAAGCCTTCCGTGATTCTAACAATCTTCCTCTCCAAGAGTAATTCTGAAAT
Source organism: Brachypodius melanocephalos (assembly GCA_013398615.1). Classification (NCBI taxonomy): domain Eukaryota; kingdom Metazoa; phylum Chordata; class Aves; order Passeriformes; family Pycnonotidae; genus Brachypodius; species Brachypodius melanocephalos. The sequence goes on from VZSR01000920.1 coordinate 12,694,217, forward strand.
ATAAATTCCTTATCTGTCAAAACACTTCTCCTGGATTAATTCACTGACCCAACATCTTCCAAAAGCTCAAAAAACTCAGCAGTTATTCTCATTTCAGGTATGTTACCAGCTGATTCTTGCTCAGACCATAAAGTATTTTTTCTAAAACATTCTGATTTAGACATCCAGACAATTAATTTTAAGTTTTCTAAAGTTTGGTTCCATTTTAGGCGTTCTGAGTTTGAAACTATTTACTACTCTGCATTAGGTTTTCCATCATGGGAGTAAAACTTAAGATGGTTAAACCAAGGAAATAAAAAGGATTTTTTGCTTTTATGGCTTTTACTGCTGTGAAAATCTTGTCACTGACATTGTCAGAAGAAATTTTTTTAGCCCTGCAAGTTGTATCCATGCAGGAGAGTACAGAAGTATATGAACGGCTTCTGTAGTATAATCAAGTTCTTCCCTCCATTTTGGGACAAGAAAATCCAACAAATAAAATATTATGATGAATATGGATCTCCTATTTTCTCTTACATGCTGCATATTTGATAAAAACTGCTTATTGGAGCCCTCTTGCTGGTGTTCCATGACGGAGAGTGTCTTTTGTTTGAGTGCCACATAGTAAAAACAACCTAATTCATTTTTTAATTGCTGACATCATCAGTTTTGGCAATCTAATTAGATTATATTCTTATTTTCTGCTGCAAATGCTATGTTTGTAGTTTGTGCTTTCATTATTTTCCTTTTTTTTCCCCCTTTAAACATAAAGATGAGAATGAGAGTCACTGGAATTTGGATGCAGCCAAGGTTTGGGTCAGGATCTCTAGCTGGTGACAGATAAGTAAACCCTGACCAAGTCAAAATAGTTTTGGCAGAGATGGAATGGAACCGGGCTTGGGAATTCAGGCAGATTTCCAGAAAAATGATATTTTATTGGATTTTTATGAAAAAATATGAGTGTTTTTTTTTACTTTTAGGAAGAGGTTTGCTTTCTTAAACAAAACAAGTTTTAGAGTTTTCACTTTTACCCTCGTCAAACCTTGTATATAACACTGTGTTTTCTCAGCTCTCTTGTTAAATTTGTAAAAATTGTTTAATTTTTCTGATGTGCTTATAGAATATATGCAAGATCAACACAACGCTAAGCACATACAATAAGTTCATTTATAGCCTTTTTAAGAAAAAGCTTTTAAGTTCTGTACACTCATGTAGCATATATATGTGTTCATTTATTTTTATTAAAACCACATAGACAGTGGGGAAAATGTCGAGCCAATGCATCAGTCAAAGAGTTTGAGTTGGTAGGTAAAATATCCCAATTTTTATTAGCCCACTATGTTATTTATTAGAAATTAATCATAGGGAAAACTTAGTAAAACTTAAGATGGTTATTTATTAGAAATTAATAACAGCTTGCGAGATGTATAGAAGAAAATTAAAAATTTTGACAGGTTTCTAAGCTGTATAAAAGAATATAAAAAATGTTGGTTTCTTAGCTTTATTTAGTGACTTAAAAAATATTTCAGGAGTCCTTAGGGAGACTTTCTCGTTACAATGGAAATATTGCAAAGGAATTTCTAAGCTCTGTCACAAATATAGTCACAATAAAAGGAGCAGGTGTAAAAAATCTCCTCCCATGGCTGTTCCTGCCTCAAAAGCTCCTGCTTTTTAAAAATTTAATAAATTTAAATATTAAATTTTAATAAAAAAATCCAAAATCAAGCCAAATTAAAAATACACTTTCTTTATTAACCTAAAACCCCCCCTATTAACCTAAACAAAAAAACTTACCTGTGTTTCTACAAATACCAAATACAAGTAAATTCCAACAACAACAAAAAAAAAAGTAAAACTGTACCAAGCACAAAAACACGTTAACAACTCCAAAAGCTAAGAAACAAACACACAAACATAAACTACACAAAACCTGTAATTAATAGCAAACAAAAATTGTAAACCTTAAATTTTACATCAATATAAAAAATATAAAAATCATTAGCATGGCAACTCTCTATTAGCACAAGTGTTATACATCATGTTATAATTTAAGCTTATGAGATCTCCATGCTCAGGTTTTAATCTCGTTAAATACACCAGGCTGTAAAACGATGTTTCAGGAGCACTCGAGCCATCTGTGCAGAGGGGGAAGGCCAGACACACGTGGGTGTCAGCCTGATTTTCATCTGTGTGAATCAGGGAGGCAGAATTTTTAATATTCCCCAGCGCAGCCAGGGCTGACTCACGTTTCTCTGGGCGATGGATGGGTACCACTATAGCCTCTGGGATTTCCCCTGCCAAATATCAAAGCCCTGCCACAAAGAGCAAAGGAGTTGTTTAACCCTTCCCAAAGAAAAGAGTCCTTTACAATGGAAAGTATGAGTCAGCCAGAACACACGGGAGCCTCTTCCAGGTTTTTACAGCAGCTTACCTGAAGTCTCTAATGCAATATCCCACATTTTACTGCCCGTGCCTGATGGGGAGGCTGCTGCCCTCAGTGCAGGTACCAAGGTTAATTTACACCAAGGCCATTCAGGGTTTCATATGGCAGATTAAAACAAGGCATTATTTGATTTGTGCTTGTGCTGTGGAGCTGAATATGAGCAAGAATACGACCTGCAAGCCTGAAATTCTCGCATCTCTGTGTGAGCCTATTAAATGTATTTTGTAAGGCAAAATCAACTGTGGGGTCAGACCAAATGGGACGATAACTTATTAATGAAGAGCTATTTTTGAATTTTTTTTAAATAATTGCTGTTGATTATGCTGCTTAATGACACTATAGAGTTTTATTCTATTATTCCATTCCATTATTCTATTATTGCTTAGGTACCTGGCTTATTTCATTGCTATTTACAGAGTTTGCATTCACTCAAGGGGTTTGCAAAGATAAAAGTTGCATTTTTTAAAAAAAATTTGGTCAGTAATCTATTTAAGAATTGACAGTTTTGTATTAGTTTGTATATAGAGGTTTTTTTAACATCCATTTCTCTAGCAGAAAACAGTACTTAGCAATGACGAATTTCAGGGGTTTTCTGCATTTTTTCAAATTTCACGTTAATATTTTTAACAACCTCATGTTAATATGTTAACAACCTTTTGTTTAGACTTTAATAATCTTTTGTTAAGATTTTAAGAATCTTGTGTTAAGATTATTAGCACCCCAAGGTGCCTGTGTGAACGTAGATAATGAAACACCCATTTGAGCGCGTCCCGGTGAAAAGACGCGCCTTCTTTTTCTTCCACTGATGCTGATAGCAAATTTTAATTTTTTGTACTGAAACGACTGCCTGTGAATCTATTTGGGTTTGAAGAGTGCAATTTTGGTTGTACCTAGTTTTCAAAGTGATGCTGAAGTTGGTTCAAGCGGAGCAAGAGGACGGCGGCGTGCGCTGAACGCTCCGCGCTCCCGCGGGGTTTGTGCCTCTCAAAATCTCTTTATCCAAAAACTCATCCATCCAGTGCCTGCAAGGAGGAAGAAGCTCCGCGAGGAACAAGGCATCCTTTGCCGGGATTTGCGAGATCCAGCCTGAAAAACAGCTCCTGGATGAGGCTGCCGTGAGTCAGCGGGGCCGGGTCTGGCGGAGCCGGAGCATCAGATAAAGGAGCTGGCTCGGCTCCGCTCGGCACGGAAAGGCAGCGCCGTGTCTGGCTGCGGCTCTGGCACGGCATCCCGCTGGATTCCGGTCCTGCACCTCAGCCCTGGGCTCTGTGCAGGAAGGAGGAGCTCGCCGTGCTGCCAAAGAACCCTCCCGACAAAGCGCCCGAGGGGGTGATGCTCTGCAGCGCGGCCGGCAGCAAGGAAAAAAAAAAAGGTACCCGAAAAACGGACCCGAAAAATGGACCTGAAAAATGGGATCCCGAAAAATGGATCCCAAAGACTTGCCCAGGAAAATGTACCCCGATAAAATGTACCCCCGAAAAACCTAGCCCAAAAATGTACCCCGAAAAATGTACATGAAAGACATATTTGAGAAACGTACCCCCAAAAATGTACCCCCCAAAAAATGTACCCGAAAAATGTATCCGCAAAAATGTACCCCAAAAAAGTACCCTGAAAAATGTACGTGAAAGACATACCTGAGAAACGTACTTTGAAAAATGCACCCGAAACTGTACCCGAAAAACGTACCCGAAAAATGCATCCTCAAAAACGTACCCTGAAAAATGTACCCCGAAAAACGTACCCGAAAAATGTACCCCAAAAATGTACCTCCAAAAATGTACCCCGAAAAAGTGCCCGAAAAATATATCCTCAAAAAACATACCCTAAATATACCCCAAAAATGTACCCCAAAAATGTACCCCAAAAAACGTACTCGAAAAATGGACCCCAAAAGAGTACCCCAAAAATGTACCCTAAAAACGTGCCCAGAAAAACGTACCCCAAAAAATTTACCCCAAAAATATACCCCCAAAAATGTACATGAAAGACATACGTGAAAAATGTACTTGAAAAATGGACCTGAAAAAACACCCCAAAAATGGACTCCAAAAACGAAACTGAAAAACATACCCCGAGAAATGGACCCCAAAAATGGACCCCAAAAACGTACTTCAAAAAACGCACCCAAAAATGTACCCCAAAAATGTACCCTCAAAAACGTACCCCAAAAATGTACCCCAAAAACATGCTCCAAAAAAGTACTGCAAAAAGTAACCAAAAAATGTACCCCGAAAAATATGTACCCCAAAAATGCACCCCAAAAATGAGCACTGCCAAAAAGCAGAGCAAGACCGAGCTGGGGGAAACCATGCAGAACCCATTTGCTGTTCTCAGAGGTTTAAAAATTAAAATTTAAAAGGGGTTTAGGAATTAAAATTTAAAACTAGGCATTCTTCTTCCAAACAGCACACAAACAACTGAGTTACTAATTTGCTGCTAATGAAAACATGATTAATTTTTTGAGGGTTTTTTAATTACTATTTTTTTTTTTTTTGCATTTCACATTTCTCCATCATTAGTAGAACCGATAACAAGGTGCATGTAAAACTTGGCTTGTTCAATACTTCTCAATTAGGAACGCAGGGCTTTTTTATTATCCTTGCAGAGGGAGAAGGCTAGCAAAGATAGTTCAGTAGTTTCTAAGAAAGCACTAGAGAAAAACCACAGTATATTTCTCTGGGGAAAAATAAGAATCTCAAAGCTGGTTTGCTCATCAGTGCCATTATTTGGCACAGGCCTTAAAGTTTGGTGTCTGGGAGAGGAGTGGTTGCCCTGATATGGTTTTTAGCATATAATTCCATGAAATAAGGCTCACTAAAAGCAATCTGCAAAGCCTACCTAAAGCCCCAAACCAGTAATTTTCTCCCTAGATCACATCAAATAGAGTTTGTTCTGTTACTGTCTACAGCAAGGAGCTTACGTGATCTGCAGCAAATGATGATGTGCCTCAATCCTCTGCCTCTAAAGAAGAGTTCTCACCTCTACAAGGAAGCCACAAGGTTTTTATTAACCTGTGCTCTCCTTTGTTCAGCTATTAGGAGCACTGAAACCACTCTGCTGAAGGTCCAAGCGTGGTCCTCAACCTGCCTTTTAATACCTGGCTTAACTTTTGTGCATTCACATCAATTCATAAAGGAACTGACTCTTGG